>CM033454.1:9716748-9781822 GCA_019425755.1 Amaranthus cruentus | reverse complement strand
TTTAAAAAGCGAAGAGGAGGGAGTTTTATTGGAACAAACCAATTAAGGTTCCCCACGTATTAAAAAATTCGAAAGCATTCAAAGATCATTAGGGATTTTGCATATTTGAGCAAATTTTTGTTCAAAACAAAGGCTACATTCAACAAAAACCCAAGATTGTGGGGTGCCGGGGAGGCACATCCCAAAAGTAATTATATGGAACCAATTTTTGGTTAAAGGAGGGATCAACCAGTCCTTGGGAGGTGGAAACCTTACAGAGGAAGAAGGAAAGCCCAAGATTTTTAAAATGAGAAGAAAAAGGGGGTTTAATTTTTTTAAAGCTATATATAATCTTACGAACAACTTTCATAACAAAAACCCAAGACATAAATGCATAAACTTATGTAGATAAATGAAGAGAGAATAACCCTGGATTTTTAAATTTCCCAGAGGGTGAAAAGAACTCAATTTTTTAAAAACCAGAAACGGGCCGGGACCAAAAAGAGCTTTTTAAGGACACATAGTGAGGGTTGAGATCAAAAAAGAAAACGGTAACAAAAAATTTATCATCTAAAAAAATTTTGGAGAAAAGATTTTATTTATAGTTTTTTAATTTCCCCCCCCAAAAGAAAAGGTTAAGAAATTTAATGGTGCAAGTAGTTTCCGGAAAATTTTGACCCGCAAATGCCCCGGGACCCGGAAAAAACCCCAACCCCCCCAAAAGACTTCCCAAACATACCAAAAATTGGACGGAATGGGCCCCCCCGTTTGATGGTAAAATTCAATTTTAAAGTAATCTCAGTTAAATTATTTCAAATAAAATTTTAGTTTTTAAATTATCCAACATATTGAGTATAAAAAACCCTAAAATCTAAAAATCTCTAAAAACAGCATTTAGCGCCTTTTTTTTCGTCGAAATTTTTTTTCTTTAAAAGTAGGACGTTATAATCATCTTAATTGAATACATATATCTTATTTAATCACTAAAATGAGTTTTTAATTCTTCTACATTTCAATAAGCAAATCAATATAATTTATAAGAACGTTTTGCACATTTGAATGAGCTTTTCAGAAAAAGAATATCGCTATCCTAAATTATAAAACGCGTATCTTAAAAGGCGAAATAAGTACTTAGTTATTTGTATATCTTTCCAACATGAACATTGTGATTTTTTTTATGAGGAAATGATAAGATATTTAACGTCATTTTTATCTAATGTTATAACTTTAATAAACACAATAACTTTTATGAAGCGTGTATCTTACAAGTCTTTCAAAATAAGTATTAATTCCTTTATTTTTTTACACGTAAATGAACTCGACATACCAACTATTTTATTAAAATCGTACATCTAATTTCTCTAATGTGACATGTATCTCACAAATCCAACTATACATAGACATCTAAAGTTGAAAACACGAGCGTCGCAATTACTGGTTTCTTATAACTTGAATCCAATCACATTAGGCTTTAATATTGTCAATTGATATGTGGATTAATGTCATAGGGATGAAAAATAGTTTTTTTTATTAAAAAAAGTTTCATAAATAATAAAAAATAGAAAATTCAATTTTTAAGTTTTATAAGTCATAACCCGTCGGGTCAGACCGACCGACCCGGAACTGGAAGTGACCCGACCCGAGAATAACCCGACTCAAAAATGACCCGACCCGAAACCCGACCAAAATTGACTCGACCTGTAACCTGTTCGACCAACCGTTTTCCCATTTCTAGTAGCAAGCTTTATAACAGCACTATAGGTCTCATGAAAATCAATCCCTTCACGTTGATTAAAATCATGAGCTACAAGACGAGCCTTATGTTGAACAATATGACCATTAGAATCACGTTTAAGTTGGAACACCCACTTGATACTAATAACATTCTCAACATGACATGGTGGGACTAAATCCCAAGTTTTATTTTTCATCAAAGCATTAAACTCAGAATCCATAGCATGACGCCACTTTGGGTTCCTAAAGGCTTGAGTCACAGTCTTGGGTTCAACCTCATGAGAAGTTAATTGAGTCATAAGATTCAATTTATTTATAGACATACGAATGTTATCTTTTAGGCGAGGAATCATCTTGTGTGAAGGTCGTGGTTAGGAAGAAGATAAAGATGAGGAAGTAGAGTTGTGAGACAAATCAGAAGGTGGTGAAGAAGTAATAGGTAAATTGGAAGATGATTCAGAATGTGGATCAGGGTGAGTAGAGGAGTGATGCAAAGACAAGAGAATCATAATATCCATAGGACACCATATATCAACTGCGAGAAGATGAGGAAGTATGTTATACATAAGTCATTGATGGTTAACTTTAGATGGGCAACATTGCACCAATTCATCTTCAACATGGATTTAGGAGGCTGGTTGTCCTTAAAATCCGTTGAGTTTAACCAAGTGCAACTAGTACTAGGTAGAGCCATAGAATAGCGAGCAACATCTCAAACAACTTTCTAAGATTTGGAAGACTAGTCGACCCTCTAAATTAATTGGACCTAGCAACATATTAGCCAGACCAATGGCCAATACAAAATTTCTAAAAGGTACACTACTAGAATAATAGGAATAATTAAATATACTTTGTTTTGAATATGAAACGAGGAAGTGTAAAAGGCACGTGAGAAACTTGGAGTAGAAGTGGTACAGCGGTCAACGATCAACAGAGTAGAGGTGAAACGCCTTTTGAAGGTGACCTGAAGTCTTGCACAACACGTTAGCCTTGTCCGGGGGTTATGTCCCGGAAAACCCCTCCGACGCTTAAGTCAGATCGGTGAATCAAAGAAATGATAATCGAATAGATGTGATAAATGAAGGTGGTGAGGGTAAAGTAGTAATGATGATAATGGTGGCCAATAACCGAATAGGGTGGTAGAGTGGGAGATAACTGTTGGTGGTAATGAGTAGTAATTTGGCAGAGTTTCAGTGTGTTGTTGAATGCCTCTTGTGCCAATGAAGCAGGCTGTCCTTATATATGCCGATCTTATGGTGGTTATTTCTGAAATGGATGATAGTTAGTGAGTAGTTGAGGTTGGTTACTACAGGAAATGGAAAGTTACAGGGTAGTTATGAGGTGGTTACATATGCGGGAGTTGAATATGTTGGGCTGATTGTTAAGAGGGCCCCTTGACCAAAGGTCAAGATCAACACGGAGGTCATGGATGGTCAATGCAATATGTTGACAATAATTAATAATATGAATGAAATTAAATGTTACCATACTCCTTTCTCACTCCCTATGGGTTTCACGTACGCATTTACGTTTTAATTCGTCCCTTTGACAATGAACCATTTTTATTTTGGGTTGTGGTCTCATATTCTCTATTTTAATCTTATTCACAAACATGCTACCTCTTTCTATCTCTTTCACATATTTCATTCATATACTTATTTTGTCATATTTTTCAACTACATATGAAAGCACAACTCTATCCTAGTGAGTGAATACGACAAGCACTGATGTAGTACTAATTTGTATACTACAATTTGTTAATAAGTCGTAATTTGAGGTTGTGAAAAAGTTGTCATATTGTCTTTTCCATGTAAGTTTTTTAATTACTCTAGCAGGATGTTGTACACGTATAATAAATCAGAAATAATTAAGTTGATACATTGGACTGCCAATGAAAATTAATGATAGATATGACATCATAATTAAAATACAAATTATTTATTTTTCGTGTTTTAACTTAAGGTCAATCTATTTTACATTTGAGTTCAGTTATAAGCTTTGAGAATATATTTACGTAGTTTAAAAATCACAAAATAAATATTTCAATATAAGTACATAAGTCTTAAGTCATAGTCATGTAAGTCGTCCAAAAATGTGTTAAGTGTTATGAACTATCATTCTACAGATCATGGGTATGAGTACAAGATTGTTATGCTTGCACATCATGCCATTTGTTGCTGTTGCTCAAGGAAGAAAGCTACATTGGTATATAAGAGGCAAAGCCACATGTTACCGTTGGTCAGATGCTGAGCCACGTGATGCTGTTGGATTATTTGTTACACACGTGCCTTTAGATTAGTCAGTTAGGAGGTTGTTAGAATGTAATTAATTATAGTTGTTTATGTGTTGTATCTTAGCTATAGTTAGTTTATTGTGCTAGATCCTAGCTAAGCTATATATATGTGTAAATGTATTCTGATCAAAACAACCAAGTGTATTACAGAAATACACAGTAATAAATTTTCTTTTGATTTCTCGAGTCTTACACTGGTTTTCAATATGGTATCAGAGCCACTGAAATCTTGATCAAGATTCAATGAGTTTTCGATCTTGCAAAGGAAGAAGTGTCTTCTGTGTTCATTGCTGTGTTCCTTCTTTTGTTTTTTTTTTTTTTTTTTTCGTTTTTCTCTGTATCAATCTCCTCCAATTTTTTTCATTAAGAAACCCAACTGAAATATGGTGAAACACAACACTACATAGAATGGTAATACCTCCACTGATCCTACTATGAACCCAGGATCAGTATACTACCTTCACCCTTCAGATTCTGGGAAGAAGTTGGTAAATCTTGTTTTCTCTGGATCCGGGTTTGTAGATTGGAAGAGGGTCATGACCATTGCTTTAAGTGGAAAGAACAAACTAGGTTTTGTTGATGTTAGTTTAACTAGACCCACACAAAATAGTACTACAGTCAAGGCTTGGGACAGGGTGAACAATGTCGTAACGGGATGGATTATTGCTGTCCTTGAAGATTCCATTGCAAAGAGTGTATTGTCCTACAAGACTGCAAGGGAAATCTGGGTTGAATTAGGAGAGAGGTATGGTCAGAGTTCTAATGCACAATTGTTTTCACTTCAAGAAGAATTAAACAACTTAGTGCAGGTACCAAATATGAAGATTGTAGAATTTTTTACAAAGAAAAAACCCTATGGGATGAATTAGACAGTTTGAACCCCATCCCCTTATGTTCTTGTGCTGCCTCCAGTTCTTGTGTTTGTGACATTGCCAAAAACTGTCTTAAGGTGCAGCAAAATAACAGTGTAATTAGTTTTTTGATGAGACTTGACAAAAAGTATAGTCAAGTTAGGTCTAATATGCTAATGATGACAGATTTACCCACTTCAGCACAAGCCTACAGAATACTCTTACAAGATGAGACACATTTGAATTTGAGTGGAACTGAAATTAATGATTCTTTGGCATGCAAAGTGGAAAAAAGAAAGGAAAGAACCTTTGGGAAATCAGGAAATGAATTCTCAAAGAACAAGAAGCAACAATTTTACTGTGATCTTTGCAAAGTGCGTGGCCACACAAGGGATTGATGCTGGAAGATTGTAGGGTATCCCCCTAACTTTAAAGGAAATACATGGAGAAGGAACAATGAGAAAGCTGCTAACAATGTTGTGCATGACCAGAATCCTGATGATTATGTTAATGCTAGATTCACTAATGAACAATATCAAAAAATTCTGGACATGCTCAACAAGGAATCTAGTCATGCAAACACAACCATAGCTAATTCTTCTGAAGTTTCATGTATAACATACTTATCTCTCTTTAATAATAATGACTAGATAGTTGATAGTGGTGCCTCAGACCACATGTGCTATACCCTTGATAGATTTAGTTTCTACAAGTCTATTAATGAGTTAGGGCACTTAATTACTGTACCAGATGGGAGAAAAATAAGGGTTCAATACATTGGAACTGTGAAACAAAAGAATGGAATCATCCTATAAAATGTTCTTTATGTTCCACAATTTAAGTTTAATCTAATTTCTGTTAATAAACTCATTATTGACCTAAATTGCAAACTTACCTTTGAAACTGATGGTTGCTATGTTCAGGAAAGTTTGATGAGGAGGCCTTGGCTTCTTGGTAAACACAAGTCTGGACTCTATATTTTCAAAGAATCTGATTGCAAAGAACCTATTATATCTACCAAAGAAAAGAAGGCTAACTCTGAAGTCCCTCAGAAAGCACTCCTATATTGCAAGGCTCAAGATAGTCTTAATAATAGCTCATCTATGACTATTACTAAAACAAAACATGTTGACATCATCACTATTCATCTATAACTATTACTAAAACAAAACACGATGACATCATCACTATTTATTATTGCTTACGTGTCACAACCTCATTAAAATTTTTCCCTCCAAAACTCATTGATGATGTCATTTTCTTTATGACTAATATTTACATCTTTGACTTTATTGCTTTCTAACTATGCCTATAATATTATCTATATTTATTGATTTTATATTTTTAAAGTCACATCTTTTATGTATTAGAAAATCATATATTTTATTACATCTTTTTAAATATTTAATATTTAAAAAATCTTATCAATGTTATTTATTAAATGAGTATTATTTAAGTGTATTGGATATTTTGAGATGGTTAAAAGATAATATACTTTTGTAAGGATTTGTCTATTTATACTATTTGTTGTTTAAATGCAATGCATGATTTTAATATGATTTAAGTTGTAACTATCTTTATGCAAATCGCTTATATTTTTTGTGAATTTGTTTAACCTTTTATAAAATAATTTTACATATATAAATATTTATATTAAACTTGATTTTGAAGTATGTTAAATTTGATTTTGAAGTATGTTTTTAATAGTTGTATTACTTTATACAAATTAATGTAATTATTTTTTGTTAGCATAAACTGGTATATTATTTTTTTATTATAAATATTCATAATTTTGTATTGTATACTTCATGTACGATCTATTTGCTTTCTATTTAAAACAAACAAATAGAAGCATAGATATAATTATATTAAAAATATAATCAAATTTTTTATCTTTTGTTGTGATTTATTTGTCATGAACTAAATTTTTGCAATCATCTACGCACACAATGCACAGTGTGATACAAATCATACAATGTATGTAATGTATACAACTATTCAGAATGAAATGAGATGCGAGTATAATGTAAAAAAAATTCTTAAAATTTTAATTTCTTAAATGATACTAATATGTCGGAAAATTTATCTAAAACCGTGCATCGCACGAGCATTATCTAGTTGTTGAATAAAGCCAAACTTTGGCACCTTAGGCTAGGGCACCTACCCTTCCATAAGTTGCAAATTGTTTTCCTTGATATTAGTGAGAAAATTGTTATGTCTAATATCATCTGTACTGTTTGCCCGTTAGGTAGGCAAACTAGAACAAATTACCCAAAGTCACTTTGTAAATCATCTAAGCCTTTAGAGCTTCTTCATATTGATATTTGGGGGGCCTTTTAAGTACATTAGTAGGCACAAATGCTCAATGTTCATTTTTATTGTTAATGACTTTAGAAAAATGACTTGGACATTTCTTATAAAACACAAATCATAATTTGCAAAAGTGTTTAAACAGTTTGTCAATTTCATTGAAAAACAATTAGGAACACATGTTAAATGTGTGAGAACAGACAATGCAAGAAAGCTAATTCAAGGAGAAGCCAAGGAATTTTATGCTCAACATGGCATAAGACATGAATCAAGTTGTAGGGACACACCCTAACAAAATGGGGTGGTCGAGAGGAAGCAGAAACATATCCTTGAGACTGCAAGAACACTATTCTTTCAATCAAGGTTGCCAATGTCTTTTTTGGGAGACTGCATTCAATGTGCAGTACATGTTATAAACATAATGCCTTTATCTGTTCTCAAAGGGAAAAGCCCTTTTGAAGATTTATTTAGCAAAAAGCCAGACTACTCACACCTAAAGTGTTTAGGTGCTTATGTTTTGTGAGCACTCTTAAAAGGAATAGGCACAAATTCATGCCTAGAGCCCAAAAGAGTGTGTTCATTGGATACTCCTTAGGCAAAAAAGGCTACAAGACTTATAATCTTGAAACTAAGGAGGTTATTGTGTCTAAAGATGTTGTGTTTTTTGAACACAACTTCCCATATCATCAAGAAGATGAATCACATAAAGCCAATAATTTTTTTTCTTCCTGTTCATACTAATGAAACTCAAATTCCTAACTTAGAAGTTGAAGAACATTAGCAACAAAAAAATTCACAAGAAGAAATTTCTTCAGAGCATGAAAATAATGTGTCACAACAAACTCTTGACAATATAGAGCAAAAGATAGCTAATGAGGTTCATCAGGGTAATGATAACCTCAATAACACATCTGAAATTGATCAAAATATAAATAGTCATGATAATGTGCCTAGATGATCACAAAGGACTATAAAAAGCCCCACATATTTGCAAGATTATCATTGTCACACAGTGGCAAAACACTGGTGTGGTTTAGTTAAACTTCAAGACTTAATTGATTCAAGCAATATCAAACCACATAATTTACATTGTGAACCTAAGAATCATGAAGTTTCTTTGTCAAATCCAGCATGAAAAGATGCAATGGATCAAGAGATATCAGCTTAAGAAAGAAACAAACTGTAGTTCCTCTACCTAAGGGTAAGAAAGCAATAGGCTCAAAATGGGTGTTTAAAACAAAATATAAAGCTGATAGGACTGTTGAGAGATATAAGGCTAGGTTGGTAGCAAAGGGTTACAACCAAAAGTATGGAATAGACTATGAAGAAACCTTTTCTCCTGTAGTCAAAATGTTAACCATAAGATGCCTTATAGCAGTTGCTACTAGTAGGAAGTGGAATCTAAATCAGTTGGATGTAAATAATGCATTCTTACATGGTGATCTCAAGGAGGATGTTTATATGCAGTGTCCCCCTGGTTATTTAATCCTAAAAATCATGTTTGCAAGTTGCATAAGTCCATATATGGCTTAAAATAAGCTAGTAGACAGTGGTTTTCTAAACTTGCCCAAGAACTCTTTGATCAAGGCTATAGTCAATCTAGGAATGATTATTCACTATTTTTTAAGAAAAAGAATGAACAATTGACTTACATTGCCATCTATGTAGATGACATTATTCTAACAGGGAATAATCATTATGAAATTCAAAGGCTTAAACTTCATCTGGATACTGTTTTTAGTATTAAAGATTTAGGAAAATTGAACTACTTCCTAGGCATTGAAGTTAATTACACTAAGCATGGGCTAGTCCTTCATCAGAATAAGTTTACTAAAGAACTACTCCAAGAAAGTGGTCCTAATAGCTTCAAAAGGGTTGTGACACCCCTTCCCACTCAAATTAAGTTGTCTGCACATGAAGGAAATCTCTTACATGATCCTACTCACTATTGAAGCCTAGTAGGGAAATTTACTTTTCTGTGGAATACTAGGCCTGACTTGTCATACACAGTCCAGACACTGAGTCAATTCATGCAGCAGCCTAGGGAACCTCACTGGAAAGCCCTCAAGCATACTCTTAACTATGTGTACTCCACTTGTGGGCAAGGAATAGCCCTATCAAGCTCTGATCATATCACTCTTTAGGCCTTTTCTGATAGTGATTAGGCCTCTTGTCCTGATTCTAGGAGGTCTATCACAGGTTACATCCTTCTTTTAAGAACATCACCGATATCTTGGAAATCAAAAAAGCAAAGTACTGTTTCAAGGTCTAGTTCGGAAGCTGAGTATAGGGCAATGGCTGCTGCTGCTGCAGAGGTCACATGGATGGTGAGACTTTTAGGTGATTTAGAGGTGAAGAACCTTACACCTATTACATTAAACTGTGACAATCAATCAGCCATTTATATAGCCAAGAATCCGGTCTTCCATGATAGAACCAAACATATTGAAGTGGATTATCACTTCACAAGAGATAAAGTCCTAGAAGGACTCCTGCAGTTGTCTTACCTGCCTACTAAACACCAGTTGGCAGATGTGTTGACTAAAATCTTGCCCTCCAATCACTTTACTGAACTGTTGTGCAAACTGGGAATGACTTTTGACCATTCTAGTTTCAGGGGGGTGTTGAGAACTATCATTCTGCAGATCATGGGCAGGAGTACAAGATTGTTATGCTTTCTTGCACATCATGCCATTTGTTGCTGTTGCTCAAGGAAGAAAGCTACATTGGTATATAAGAGGCAAAGCCACATGTTGCTGTTGGTCAGATGCTAAGCCACGTGATGCTGTTGGATTATTTGTTACACACGTGCCTTTAGATTAGTTAGTTAGGAGGTTGTTAGAATGTAATTAACTATAGTTAGTTTACTAGATAATTCCCGTGCGATGCACGGTTTTTTTCATTTTGACGTAAAAAATAAATAAATGGAATAGGGCTTAGTATTACATTAATTTTAATTATTTTTTAATACACATTTTATTCAATTCATGAAAATTGAAATTCAAACTTTTTTTATAATTATCATTATAATAATGATAAAGCATTGAGGCATTGTAAATTGTATCTATAATATATTAGCATCTTAGTGCACTTTCTTAAAAGTATAATTAAAAATAATATAAATAAATTGTAAATGAATGAATGTTTTTTTAAATAAACATAGATCAATGATGCTTTGTAAATTAAAAATTAAAGATAATAATTTGTGAATCATTATTATATACTACTATTATATTTATTACATTGGTTATTAAATATTAATAGTATATGTTATACTCTAGGCCTGTCAAACAGATCGGGTTGGGTCGGGTTCGGGTCATATATAAACAGGTCAGAAAACCCTTGACCCAGGCCCAACCCATTTACTTAATTGGGTTGAAAATCACAACCTTGACCCGACCTAGAACAGATCAAGTCAATTTTTTGAGTTGGTTATGTCAGCTGTGTTTTGTTTTAGTATATAGTATAGATGTGTTGTATCTTAGCTATAGTTAGTTTATTGTGCTAGATCCTAGCTAAGCTATATATATGTGTAAATGTATTCTGATCAAAACAACCAAGTGTATTACAGAAACACACAACAATAAATCCACTTTTGATTTCTTGAGTCTTACACTACTTTTCAACATTAAGCATGTTATATTTTCTTAGTTCATCATAGTTGATTTTATAAGTGTTGTCATAGTTAAATTATGCTTAATAGTTAAAAATAGGGAAATTATCATTAGTGCCCCTGAGGTATGCGTTTTTATCAATGGTGTCTAAACTTTTTTTTTTTCTAATGGCACCCCTGAGGTTTAGTGGTAATAACAACCGTGACACTTTTGCACTTTTTCCATTAAATACACGTTAGGTTTGAAATCTAACCTAACCATGGTTAATTGTTGATGGATGTTTATATACCCAAGTGTTATTTCATTTCAGTAGCTCGATTTTCTTTCTTCTCTCTTCCCTATCATCTTCCTTCTCCTTCCATGGCTACCTCATCCAAGAACTCTTCTTTTTGTGGCAAAGTGTACTCTGGTACCTCCAAAAGACACCAGGCAATCCCCAATGTTGAAGCTGGTGATAGCTGGGTAAGGTTGAAGAAGTGCGACTGTGATCCGTCTAAGTTTTATGATGTTAGGGTTTCCGGTTCAGTTACCAATCTTGGAAGAATCTACTACAAATGTATTTCGTGCCAAGCATTTGAATGGGGCTATTCGTATGATTTGAAGGAAAATCTTCATGAAGCTACACTTACAGATGCTCAAGGGCCTGCTCCTAAGGTCATGAATAGAGATGAATTCAATGAACTCAAATCTATTGTTTTAGGGTTGTGTAATAAGGTTGATGGGTTACTTAGGGTTGCTGACTTCATGAAATATGTTGTAATGTTTTTCTTGTTTTTGTTGGTTGTTGCTATTATTAAGCCCTAAATTGTGTATTCTATTCCATTAGGGCTATTATTAAGCCCTAAATTATGTACTGTTGGATGTTGGTATTATTAAGCTAATGAAAAACCATTTTGTATGTAAGCACTATTGTTAAATATCAATACTAGATGTTGCTATATTACATTGCTTCCAATGATTAAGTTCAAATGCCATACAACCACATATAATACAAACAAAAGTTAGTCAAATGCCATACAACCATATATAATACAAACAAAAGTTAGTTCCTAAAGCTAATACAATTTACATGACATTAATCACAGGTGGACTTTGCCCTTTCCCTTCTTTGATGCCTTGGACTTTGGCACTGCTTTCTTTGTGTTGACTTTGGATGTTGAGGCTTCATCAGTGTTTCTTCGTAGCCTTTGTTTCTTTGTTGCTCCTCCTTTGCAAGTGGACTTGTTGTGCCCAAACTCCCCACATTTTCCACACTTAACAGTCTTGCTCCTTTTTCCCTTCCTCTCCTCATCATCAGCTCTCCTCCTGTTCCTACAAGGTCTTCCAACTCCTCTCTTAATCACAGGTGGCATAATGGTAGGATAATTTGTAGCTGGCCATTTATCTTGATTAGGTATGGGCTTAATGCTTTCACCATAGGCCAGCTTGTACTTTTCAACTGAGTACCATTCATGCACAAAGGACTGTGGATCAAGACCCTCATGAAGAATAGCACGCATTGCATGCTTACAAGGTATGCTAGTGAGTTGCCACACATTGCAAAGGCATGTGTGTTTGTTCAAACTAACTGCAAGAACTTATTTACCCTCACTCACTTCATACTCACCTACACTAGACATGAAAGCCCTGCAGGACCTACTGTCATTACACAAAGTCTGCACTCTCTTCACAATATTTGGACACAACTTCTCCCAATCAGCACATTTCTGCCTCCTTGTAGCCAACTTAACCATTGTTACCCTCCTAATGCCTTCTAACAAAGTCAGCACAGGCTTGCACCTATCACTTCCTAAGGTTGCATTAAAGCTTTCAACAAAATTTGTTTTGTTAACATCACACTTCAACTGTGAATCAAATTTATGTTTTGTCCACCTATCTTGTGGACCCAAGTCAGCCAACCATTTCCTAGCATCAGGATCTTCTTTGTCAAGCTCCTTCATTGCCTTGCCAAATGTGAATGTGGAGAATGCCCCATATGCCAACCAGAATAGTTGCCACATCTAAGGACCAGGGAAAATTTTCTTCCGATTCGCACTAAGGTGTTTGCAACAGTACCTCCTTTGCACCTTAGGCCATAAATCAGTAATTGCTTTGTCAATACCCTGCATTTGCAAACCAAAATGAAACAATTTACATACCTTCTGCCTGTAAGATATTATGCACCAATTGTCTCCTCTGTGACTTGGTTCAAGAACATGCTTCCAATGCCAAATGAAAAACTTCCAGCCCTCTTCATCCTCACTTGAAACAACAGCCCATGCTACTGGAAAAAGTTCATTGTTGCCATCTAGGGCAATTGCAGATAACAGAAATCCTCCATAATTACCCTTTAAATGAGCCCCATCAACTCCAATCACACTCCTACAACCAGCAAACAGGCCATCCAAGGAAGCCTTGAAACAAATGAAAATGCTCTTAAAAACCAAGGAAGTGTCTGGAGGGGATACCAAGCACAATTTGCATGTGACCCTTCATTTGTTGATTTGATTACATCACAATAAGCTGGCAAGGAACTGTATGATGTATCATGCCCACCATTTATGATATTCAAAGCCATGTTCCTTACCCTGTACAAGCTTGCTTGAGCCATCTCAACACCATACCTGGACCACAACAGCTCATTCAAGGCTTTACCTGGGATGTCATTATTAGCCCTGATATCCTCAAGTAAGGCATTGCATGCCCATTTAACAGTCACCATATTGTTTCTAGTTTCTAAACCCAAACATGTGTGCTCTGCATTTTGAATTTTTTTGATAGCCCAGGTTGAACAACATCTTCAACTACCATATCCTCAACATTTTCAACTGGTTCCTCAACATGGTTTACAAGTTCTACAGATTGTACAGGAGTGGGGTCTACATCATCATCTACATTCAAAACAGGCTTCTCATGGGGTACACTAGGGGTTGGAATTATCATGACAACATCATCATCTTCATCACCATCATCAGATTCAACAGGGTTTAGTTTGGGCTCCATCTCTTTCTTCTTTGCATTTTACTTTAGGGTTTCCCTAAGTCTCCTAGCATTATCTAACAACACACTAGGTTTAGAGTCTCCAACTTTGATGCAAATACTTTCAACTCTCCTATTTCTGCTAAACATCTCCAACAATGCTTTGTCATCAACAATCTGAACGTGTTTCTTTTTGTACAGATAACTGAAACTGGGATGCTCAGGCATCAAATGTCCCAAAGACTCAGCTTTATCCCAATAATCTATGATCATGTCCAACAAGTTGACTAAGTCTACATCCTCAACAAATACTTCTGTCTCAATACCCTTATACACAAACTTCAACAACACACAATCATCCATTTACAATCTATCAACCAAAAAACCAAAAAAAACCATCAACAATCATAAATTGCACAAAAAAATAAAATTTCAAAAAAGCCCTAATTTTTAGGGCTCATTCTTACAGAGAACAATTCAGAACAACTTTAAACACCATAATTCACCAAAAAAACCCTAATGCTACCACATTTTAAGACGAAAAATGGAATAAATTGCTCCATTACAGTCGGCATTTAGGGCAAAACACAACACAAACCAAGTTCTTGCATGTACAGAAAGAAAAGTAAAGAAGAATCGAGAACTTACCAGCATGAATTCGAGCAGCAAAGAGGAAGAATTATCGTCAACAATGGCGTGATCAAGCAAGGAGATGATGATGATGATGAAGAGCACAGAGAATGATCAGGAGGGAAAATGAAGAGCCAAAACAACTAACTTAATCAGATACAAAACATGGTTTGGTTTTATTTCAAACTTAACGTTAAGTTAACGGAAACAGTACAAAAGTGTCACGGTTGTAATTACCCCTAAACCTCAGGGGTTCCATTGGAAAAAAAAATTAAGATTAGACACCATTGATAAAAACGCATACCTCAGGAGCACCAATGATAATTTCCCTTAAAAATATTATATCTACATGCTATCTAATGTAAAGTTGCAAACATGATATGCATGACTGCATGGAAGAAGTTACAAGAACAGAAATGTTGACATTGAAAAGTTACGGAGAGCTTATTTGGATAATTGGATTGGTTGTGTGATTATCAAAATGGTGGATGAACTTTCTTTCCCTCCTAAATGTTTGAAGTACCAAGGTGGTTACATAGATGCCCAAATGAAGAAACGATTTGAGATACGTGTTACACTTTTATTAAAAAAATTTACGCCTTTTTTCTATCAATAACAAATAAATTTTTGATATTTGACTTAATATTTAAGGAAATAATTAATTGTTAATGATAGAAAAAAGGCGAAAAACTTTTGATTTTTGACTTAATATTGAAATACTATAATTCCTTATGTAAACTAAAAAAGTATACATGAAAATCTTTATTTTAACATAGACAATACTTCAAATCATCATCACATAATGAATATAAGCTAACTAATTTGACTATCTTTTCAACGAAATTCTCCCTCCTATCTATCATGCTTGAAGACTTTAGAATTTTATTTGTCTTTATTATCAATAATTACTATGAGTAGATGTTTTAATATTATTGCATAATAAATTATTTATTCACCTTGATAATAACAAATACAAAGATTTAATAATTTAGTTTATATTGTAAATGAATTAATTTTATAAAATAATATTATTATTCATACTAGACTAGTATTTATTTATAGCATCCATGTTTTACACGGGAAACAAATCTATCTAATCTTTAATCTAAACGAGTTAAATTCAAAAGCAGCATCATGAAGATTGCTTAGTTTGACGTATGGTTATGAAGAATTTTCTATGTCTTTCATAGTTAGATTATGATGTATCTTTCCTAAGGAATTTATAGCTACTTAAAAATTGCACATGTATAATAGCATTATGAATTTATGATTCTTTTCTTTGATTTTTTTGTTCTATGAACACATATGTACTTAGTAGTGTAAATTAAGATTTGAGGAATCAAAAGCTTTGAGCTCTTACTTTTTTTTATATATTTTTTTTTTAATTTTTTTTTTATTGAAATGAGCTTTGAGCTTTTACTTAACCTTTTGTTTTTTTTTTTTTTTTTACATTAGCCATTTAAATAAGCTGACGATCGATGTATCCATACACTTATTAATCAAGACTATTTACACCGCCCATAATAGAATTTCATTTACACATCTGGATTAGGAGTCGAGCCTGTAAAATATTCTTGTAAAAAAACACATATTATAGCTAGATGCCTAAGATAAGAGTATTTTTTGTTTTAAGGAAAAGAGTATATTTAATTGTACAACTTTAACATGAAAGCAAGCATAAATTCATATAAAAACTAGAGAAGCATTACTTTATTCAAGATGTCCCTCAAATTGTACAATACAGATTCCTTATGTTTTCTTAGAAAGGGCAAAGACTAAAGAACATGCCATTAGGGTCGCTAAGGAGGGAGAATAACAAAAGTAGATATTATCTTTGTAATATATTAGTAAATACTATCATTTAGTAAATATTAGGAAAATTACTCATGTAATCTTTAATAAAAATCACTTTCTTGAAAAAAGTACATTTGCATTTTTTTTAAAAAATTTTGGAAAACATTTTTTGAAATGTGAAGTATGTTTTGTAAGTAACATTGTTAATTATTTTGAAAATTGATGAAAATAACCCTCTCGATCACTATTTTATCCATTAAAGCAAAATGATGAAAATTATTATTCTCACTAATTTCAAAATCAAATAACAAAGTACTCATTTGTTTCTATCAATTTGCTCTCTGTATAAGCGATTTTCACATAGAATTGAGAATAAAGGGAAAACTCGCAGAAACAAAGAAGAGTTTTTTTTTTTTGTTTCAGATTGCAAAAAAAATGTACAAAAGTAGTTGTTTTATATTAAAGGTTATTTTTAAGCAATTTTCCTTATTAATTTTTAATATTATGATATTTGATGTATAATATTTGTTAAAGACCCGTTAATATAAGAATGTGAAGGGTGATTGGTGAATTGTAGAAAAATGATCAAGACCTTCTTCCACCAGAGCCTCCTTCCCTCTGGCCATTGAAATAGACAGCAGCAACGGGTAAGCCAAGATTATAAAGTTCAGCAAAATCCCTGGTATTGAAGTTTTGGCGCCACCCAGGAGCATACACAGTTTGCCTACCCAGTTGACGGAATAACACGAATACGAATCGGTGAATCCCCACCGATGGTCGAGGACTCTCATAGCAAACCACCTCTTGGCCTACACAAATAACTTAATTACTTCAGGGGCGAAATATTATCATCTTATTTGGTGTATCCCGCTCATAGAAAAACTATGGACAGGCAGTGGCGGATCCAGAACTCAGTTTCAGTGACAGCACGATCGATATAGAAAGAATTCATTATAAATATTTCAAAAGTACCTATATTAAAGATTTATCAAAAACAATAGTATAATATTTTCGATTCAATAAGAAATTTAATGGAGGGAAATGGGGACATAAACCTTAATAATATTAAAAGAAAATTAGTGTTAAAATATGCATATGAGAACCACAAGTCCACAACTAATAAAAAATATTTTTTAAAATTTTAGTGGAAAATATGTGAGGACCATAAAAAGTTTAAAAATATAAAAATTAACTTATTAAACAATATGTGCGGATCTAAACATTGTTAAAATATGCAAATAAGAATGACACAATTATTTTGGACAAATTAATTTTCTCCAAAATTTATACTATAAATAGAAAGAATTTTTATAACAACAAATAAAACAACAAATAGAGCAAATTGAAATTTTTTGAAAAACGGAAGGAATATAGTTTAATTGGCCATGAAACAATGTGCAGTTGAACACCTTTTACGTGCCTAAAACCATGTACCCATGGTCATATAGTCATATCACATATGCACAAGGATGGTTGAATAGCAGATAAGCTAATCCATTGGTAATTACTTATTTTTCCTTAATTAATAATTTTTAATTAGTAACTATTAAATAAAAACTTTATACTAAAATTTAATTTCTGTTTTTTTCCTGTACTAATAATTATAGGGAAAAGTGTCAAAAAGTACCTAATAAAAATTTATTTTTCAAAAAAGTACCTAATAAAAATTTTTAAAAAAAATTTTTAACCCAAAAAAAATTAAATTTCATATCATCCAAAACAAACACAATCATCCAACACATACCTAGAAGCTACATGTTTAACCCTTCATCGACTACAATTGACAGTGGTGGTGGTGGATGTAGTTGTTGGTTCAGTGCTCGGCTGTGGTTTGAGTTGCGTAGGGGTAATGAGGTAGTTGGTTGAGCTAGACTAGGATGCTTTTTGTTTCCCTCTTTGACTGGTGTCTGCCGCACTAGTGGATGTCTCATTTGATTTGGGTGGGTTTTGCAAGTCTTCTTGTAATGGCCAAGGCCTCCACAATTCCCACACTTGTTTTGCTTGAAATCCCTTTGAACAAAATCCTTCTTCTTCTTTCCATCTCTACCCTCATCAAACTCTGGTCTTCGCTTGTTTTTGTGGGTCTTCCGGCATATTTCTAAAAGGTGGAGGAAGAGGCTTATCCAATTGAGAAGTTGGCCAATGCTTGTGGCCAGTGCATGCCATTGAATGTTGGTGCATAGGTTTATGCATAAGTACTCACATAGTATGCTTCGTGCACATAAGGGACAAAATCCAATTTACAGCCTTGCCCTTCAACTGTGGACCCCCTGTCCCCACTACTTGTCCCTCCTTATCTTCTATCATGTTGTCTTTGGCTTTTTCCCCCATATTATCCCCTCCATGTACAATATACAAGTGGAACCATCCGTCTATTTCATGAGAATCTAAAAAGTAAGGAATATCTTTTTTATACCAAATCCTTCCCACATCATACAAACCACAATCATTCTTAATCAAATTTACAATTTCAGAGTAAGAAACTTCCTCTTTTAATATCTTAATCCTAAAACCCTTCCAATCATATACAGTAGTATTACATTTTGTCACAAAAAACCCCCCAAAGTAAATCCTAATCTTAATAGGTTTCATGACATCACACAACCTAAAACAAAGTAATTAAAAAACAAAATCAAAATCCAATCACAAATCCATCAAGAATTATAACAAAAGTGTAAAATTCAAAAAATTAGGTCAAATTTTCGAAAAAAAAAAATAAAACAAAAGAACTTACTTGAAGAAGATGGGGTGAAGAAGATGAGGTGCCTTCAATGGATCAAAATCCAATCACAAATCCATCAGAATAGTTTGAAGAACCCACCAATCGACAATGGGTTTATTTTTGAATGAGTTTGAGGGAGGAAGGAGTTTGAGTGAGGAGTGAGAAAAAATGTAAAAAGTAATGGAATGGGTAGATTTTTCTAAAATGAAAAGGCAAACAAACGGTCAAAGTAAAATTAAACGGTCAATCTAACCTTTACCGTTAGTTGGTACTCTTTTGAAAAGAAAAATTTTTGTTAGGTACTTTTTTGAAAGAAAATTTTTATTAGGTACTTTTTTGAAAAAAAAAATTTTATTAGGTACTTTTTGACACTTTTCCCAATAATTATACTTAATTAGGATTGATTATTAATTTTTTGATTATTTATTTTGTATTATTAATTACTATTTTCGAGTTTTCTTTTATTAATTAACAATTATTGGCTTTTATTTACTTCATTTTAATCCCTTTATTTTATTGGTTCTTTATTTGTCCCCAAAAGTTTCCATAAATTTTATTAACTTGAAAAACAGATATTTTAATTTTTTTAATACCGGTCAAAGAGCATTTAATTAATCTGAACACATTTCACCATGGTTTTTCTTTTATTTTTTGTTTTTGGAAATTCACCATGGTTTTTCTTGTTTAACAATGTATTTTGAACTTTTTAGAACTAGTTTGTCATTACTAGTTAGCAAAAAAATCGGCCACTAGTGGTTCCATACTATAACAACTACTCAATTTTAATCTTTTATGAACACGTTTTACTATTACAACTTTCTATAATATCTTTTTATTTTTTAATATTGTTCCAGAATCATATATCCTAATCTTATCACAGTTCGAAAGGAACAATTTTTGCTATGATCATCTAACCAAAGAAAATAGCAAAACTATACTTCCTTCCTCACTAGCTAGTGACAATGATTCATTAGGATACGATGTCTGCGTTTTATTGCTACTGCGAATCCATATACTTTTTTCTTTTTATCGTTTGATAATATGATAGAACCATATCTTCTTTTCGATTATCACAATCAAAAGAAAACTGATTCTTAAAAAAATCATTCCAAAAGATAATAAAATTGACATCACCTTTACCGACCTTCTTATATCATTGAATATAATTATTCATACAAATTGTCAAGTGAAGTTAATCATTATTAAAGGGTATTTCATTCTCTTTCTTTTAACACGTTACAGTAGAATCATATACTCTAATCTTATCACACAGAAAAGAAGGAAATCTTTTCACATATAATCATCAATTGAACAAAGATCAAGTTGATGCACAAACTATAGAGATGATATCTTATCAATATTGAATGGCAATTTATAGGTATCAACTAATTATTATTATAAGACCTAATAGGTTGACAATCATAAGTAGCAAGAAGATTGCAAGCAAGTAGCAACTCATACTATAATACTTCTATAATGACATTTTCCCACACAACATATCTTACTCAGTAGCAACTACTATGGAACAGAGGGAAGGGGCTAGGGCCACTAAAAACAAAAGCTAAAGCCATTAAAGGTAAAAGTAAAAGGAAGTAAAGCAAGAAAGTTTGTTCATTCAATTCAGGCGATAATTGGCAAGGACAAAAGTTACCCTCTTTCCATTAAATTTATGTGGTCATTTCATGATCCATCCCTTCATCATCCTTCCCTCTTGCTATTTTACGGATCATTTTCCATTAAAATTGCTACATACTCTATTAATTTCTAATATACCATGAAATCAAAAACCACATCTATACCAATAACAATGAACCAGATGTAATTAATAGTATGGAACTTTACTTTCTTAATTATGGGAATTTTGTATGGTTGGAGTATCAAAATATAAAATCCTTAAACTAAAACATGATGTTTAATGGCCAATAAAGATGATTAAGAAAGTTAAGAGATTCATTATTACTCACCAAAGGATGCACCAGTAGTACCAGGAATATCGGTCACCAACCTTTAAATCAAACAATAATGTCAGAGCCTTAATTCCGAAAAAATAATGTATATAAGATGAAGAAAAAACCAAAAAACAAGATTTTGCAAGAATGTCGGCTGAGAATGGGGTTGAAATTTTGTACCCTTTTCTATAAGGTTGTACTACTCTTTTATACTCCTCAGAATTTTAATGGCCAAAAAAGTCAAAAGTGCGTAAATGGACCATTAAGATTTAAGGAAATTAATTAGGTTAGAGTAAATGAAATAACTTATTAAATGATCCATCACTATTAAAGTAAACAACTTCCTTAAACCTTTTCACTTTTTGGAAGTACACATAGGAATTTAGGTGGAAGGTAAGATTTGGGTGAAAAGAATGTCTTAAATATTAATAATAAGACGCCAAAACCCAAGCATTTTTGGTAAGAATTGTATGAGGGTATGGTTATTTATTATGTTGGTATCAGATGTTTGCCAAAACACAACAATATATATGTCATTATCTCAATGCTAAGTGGTTTCTCTTGAGCATAATTTAATGATTGTATATGTATATGTATAATATATACACAAAAACTTATTTCTCATGACAAACAAGTCTTTAATTCTAAGCATGCAAATGTTTTAATGAGTGATCTTAAAAATTTGCTACAGTATATAACACATTTTGAAGCTTTAACCATCAAGTTAGGTTTATGATTGAATTGTTTTCTTAACATGGTATCAGAGCCAACATGTCAAAAGGACACGAGTGAGTTTGGATCTCAATGGACCTCTCAGATTCAAGTTATATGAGGAGGGCCTCTGTTGCATTTACAATTCTAGTCTAAATTAAAGGACTCTGGTGTGACGATAGACGTGATAAAGTATATAACATATTCAATAAACTCAACCATCAGTTTAAAGTTTTGGTTACGTTTGTTCATTGACATAATCCAATATCAAATTTAACTAGAAAACAAAAAACACTAAAGGGCATGAAAAAACAAAAGAGTACTAACTTAATGCACTCTTATATGTTCACCAATTATCACAAGACTACATGTGTTAAGAAGATGTTATATATAACCAATATATTTTCTTTTGAAGAAGATGCATAATCATATATGAATCGTAGTTGAAGTCGAGAAACTTTACCCAACATCATACGAAAAAATAATTTTTGATTGAGTTCGCCTCATCGTGAGACGATTTCAATTGAGTAAACTCAAACTGTTTAAAAATAAATAGCCACCTCATATACATGTTGAAATTCAGTTTTTTTTTATGGTTTTATTTATTAATGAACTGTTTAATTTGTATGGGTTTATCTCACGTTGAGACGGTGTCATACAAGACTTGCGTAGGAAAAAACAAAGCAACATGATAGTAAAGAAAGCCCTAGTCAATATTAGTAGTTACCAATGCAAGTACTCCCTCAGTTGGGGATTACTTGGGCTAGGAGCATCAGGATCCACCATAACCTAACAAATATATTAAAATTCATGCATTATTAAACAAAATAATTTATATATTCATGATATAAAGAATAAATAGATTTAATAGATTAGTTAATTATAAGCTCACCAAGGTATAAAAGGTCCTAAGATCATCACCTCCAACCTCAACTCTAGGTTGGTTAACAACCTGAGAAGGCCTAAATTCACAGCCATTATTAACATCACGATTATTATAGCTTACCCTAAAAGCTACAGTTCGATTGAAGTTATCAAGAACATCCCCAATAACTCTTCCTACAGCCAATGGATCTCTCTGAACCCTAGGCATGATTTTTTTGATCTGTTTGTTTTAGTAGAAAATAAGTGATCTGAGTAGAGACTTATATAGAGTCATAAAACGAGCCTTATTCCTAAGGTACACCCCCCTTCCCCCTCCTCCATTTTGGTATAGCATCTGATGTTACATCAGTAGCTGCAGTAATATCTTCTTCCTGCTAGAATCACAAATATTCTCTCAGAATATTTTGCATATATTGTAATTATTTGGTGTATATTTGTCTTAGGAAATAATGTTAGAAATATTTTGTAATTATTTAGTTTCCTAAACACCATAGCTTAATCTTGTATATATTCTTATGATGATAATGAGAAGGCATTCATCTTTCTCCCAAATCACTTCTTATACTTCCCTGCTGTTATCTCTGCCAAACAAATGTTTTCTGGGATCAAATTGGTGAAAAGCTAAGGCCCCACATACTTTAATTTTATAAGTGTAATATCAAGAGGACCATGCTCAGATTCTCACTAACTCTTCAACCATTGGGCACAAGTTTGGAGGATCGGATATTATTAGAACTTTGTCATATAAACTACCTAGATTACCATATTATTTTCCTAGTGAAATCACATGTGGGTTATATTTCCAACAAAGACTAAATTAGAATACCGACAGATCATGTTGGCGGCGCCCTTAATCATTTGCTTAAGGTTTTGGTTGAGATGATTTCTTGACATTGTATTAGAACCCGATATAACAAGAGATCACGGGTTCGAATCTCAATCAGTGGAATTTTCAGTGCCTATGCGCATCTATAGTTATAGCCCAAAGGGCTCTCGTGTGAGGAGGCATGTTAAAATATATAACATATCTATCTTAGGGCCTCAAATATCAGTTTAACCTTTTAGTTGAGTTGGCTCTACGGTCATAAAATGGCTTCTAAGTTCTAAGCAAATGGGATTTGAGAGAGTTATATGTACCTAATGTTATTAGCCTTGCTATTATGATAACAAAGGTTGTTTTAGATTGACTTGATACGTAACTAAATAGCGTATATCAGAATGGTTAAAGACAAATGTACGTAGATGTATCTGTATATTTAGTATCAGATTATGGGTGGATTGAAATATAATCCGACTAACTGATGAAATCTACCTTATCCCTCAAACTTCATTTTGATCTATTATATCCATCTTGGAATTCGACTATTTTAAGTTGTGCTTAAAATATTCATAAGTATACATTCACTCATTTCCTAATATCTGAATAAACACTTCTACTATTAGAATTATTTCATATATATTTCTATGTACAATCCTATATTCCGTTCCTTGAGTGCCCATAAGTAACTTGAAGTATTAATCCACATACTTATCAAAAGAATCTTGTAATTTCTCATTTTTTTACTTCATTAGTTGTTGGATATCAAGTTGGTATCAATAAGTATTCACAAAGTGATTTATTCTTATACTTATGAGAAGCAATATAAGTATAAATATATCCTCAATTAAAAAAAAAATTTTTTACAATTCATTTGGTTGTTGATACAAAATAATGTCTATAAAAAGGTTCATGAAATGCTTTTTTGTTCACAATTTGTAATTATCCAATTAATACAGCAAATTAAAATAAATTTTGCGAATTTTAATTACCGACTACTAAACGGGTGTTAAACGATATTGTAAGATGAAGCTTAAATTAGGCTTGTAAATAGTTCAACAGGCATAGCCCATATTTTAACCCGAAATCATAGCCCAAAAATTGTACACCTTGAGTTGTGAATTAGATAAGAAAAGGACAAGTGGAGCATTTTGTGCCAAGAATGGATGGGAAAAAGAAGTAAGAAGTATTTGAGGCTCTAATTTTTGCTCATCAATTTTGCTGATATTTTTTTAAAAAAGTGTTTGTGGCCGAAAATTACCTGGTGGTGTGGAAAGCGTTCAGGAGATATTCGGTAGCCTTACCTTAAATAAAACCGTCAACTCCAAGATTCTTGCTTCGTGGTTGGCATGAATGCAACGTATATAGAGGATTTCCATTGGGCATATTTCTCCTGCTCTCTTGCTTGAAGAGTACGGATATGATCTGTCCGTTATCTCTTTCTTTTGGACCCCGACTTAGTGCAGCATAAGAGGTTCTTATCATGTTCAATATTTTCAATCGTTCAACAGCTTAAAAAATTTGGGGCCTCAATATTAAATTAGATTGTATATGTTAACTGTTTAAAGATATAACATTGTTAGAAAAAGAACATAATTTAGGAAACTGCACAGGGCCTTCAAAGAATTTAACAATTATTGCTCCGCCCTTGTAGTGCAGAACACTGGATTGATTAACAAGACAAAGACCGTATAGGGTTCGGATCATGTCAAAACCAATTTAAGCGATAGAAATGAAAACGGGTCTACATAAAAATTTAAATAGTGAACATATTTGGGTGAAAATTTTATAAATAATTGGACATATGTTAAAGGTTTTACATGATTTTGCCTTTTATATATATATATATATATATATATATATATATATATATATATATATATATATATATATATATATATATATATATATATGATGCTTTTGCAAATGACTTTTGATAAATATTTATTAAGTTTTTTGTTTTTTAATTGGTTAAACATGAAAAATACATAGGAAAAATTATCTAGAATAATCCAAAGTTTCAATGATGTTCCTACAATAATCCCAACTATCGATTAACCATGAATAATCCCATTTATTGGGTCATTCAACTTGTAGTGTTGTTTGGACATTTTTAACCGGTTGTTGAAGGTATTCTTATGACTTTTGAAACACCTTCTTCTTCTTCCTTAAACTAAATTCTAGTTATCCATTAATATCAGCCAAAAAACAAGCTTTCTCCTCTATTTGGGTGAAAAATCAAAATCAGAGCAACATTATTTTCAACCAAAATTTCAAAATTCTCTAGATTGATAAGTTGTGATTAATAAAACAGTAAAATCTATAAAAAATTCAGCCTAAATAAGTTAAATTAGAACATAAAAAAGATACAACTACAAGTTAATTAAGAATCGAAAAAGGAAAAGAAAAAAGATCAAAACTATTAGTAATTGAACCAAAAAATTAGGTAAAAAAAACATTATGTAGATTTTTAATTAAAAGTGTTAATAATTTCTTATATTATGTTTTTCTTGATAAGAATAGAAAGCCAAGAAAAAAGAGAGATAAAGAGAGAAACAAAGGAAGAATACAAATGGGGTAGTAAAAGGTAGAAAATGAAGAATGCTACAACAATTTAATTGATTCACCAAATACCAAGATTAAAAATGATTAAATTGTTATTTCTGAAACCTTAAATTTGGAGAATACAAGTTGGCTCATTAATGGAGAATAGAAGTTCAAGAATTTTCGGGATATGGAGTTGGACTTTGGAACCTAAGTAAAATAAAATCGGAAAGAAATCAGAGAAAGAATTTAAGAAAATTTACTCATTAAAGGAGAATAAATATTATAGAATTTTTGGGCCGCGAGCTTGAAAAAGAAAGTATAATTGTCTTCAATGGACATGAGCTTGAAAATTTGCTCATTGATAAATACGGCTCACGGATCTCTGGAGATTGAGCCGGGTCACAAGCTTTTATCTTCAACATCAATGGTGGACTACTGTATGTTGTCTTCAATGGAAGAAAATATAATTGTCTTCAATGAGGAGGGGAGTTTGAAAATTTACTTTATTAAGGTTTAATAAAAAAGAAAATGATTTTATACCTTGATAACCGGTTCCAGGTCACCGAACAACACTACAAGTTAAATAACCCAATAAATGAGATTATTCATGGTTAATTGATAGTTGGGATTATTGTAGGAAAATTATCAAAAGTTTGGATTATTCTAGGTAATTTTTCCAAAAACATATTGTATGACTTTTAAATCAATACCCATAAATAAGCTATCAGTGTAACTTTTCATTCACTTTTGGCTGTTAAACTATTTTCTTTATACATAATAAACATTAACCATTAATTACCAAACATCTTTAGAACACAATCATCTTATTAACTAACAATGTTATAAATGGTAAAAACCAACAACTAACAACAAAACCATTTGCTTGAATTACTTTACCTTGCCCTCTAATAATTTATATAGAGTGGTGTGTTATATTGTTAAATTAAATGTTTGGGTCTATGGACTATGGGTCATAAAACCAATTAGTTTTAAGATGAAATTTCATTGAGCTTGTGTGTGGTTATCTCTCCCGTTGTACGAATTTTATTGTTTATAAGCCAAATAACATATTTATCACGACCAAAAATTTTTTAAAGATTAACCTAAAATAAAATGCTATATTTTTCAATTTACATAGAATTAGTATTATTTAAGTAATTGTCCTTCAAGAATTCAAAAAAAAAAAAAAGTAATTGTCCTTCAAAATTTCAGAAAAATGTTTATCAATTTTCACTATTATCCATATTATTCAAGTCTCAACTCTCTATATTAGATGACACATGACATAAGAAATGTTACTTAAAATTTGTTATTTATTGTTATACCTCATTTGTATTTTTCTTTTTTCATATCACTTCATTTATATTATCTTCCAATCTTTCTAATCTAAATTTCAACTTAATTTAAAAATATTTTTCAATTAGCCGGTCTCTTGAGAGACCGTTTTTCTGATAGACGTCTCACAGCCCAGTCCATTAAAGCTGAATTAAAGTAAAAAATGATAATGGACTGATCAAATTAGAGATGGTCTCTGAAGTCTCAAAAACACCTTCTCTCACAACAATTTGTACTTTTTAATTACATATACTCTTCTGTGAGACGGCCTTAGCCGTGCAACCGGGTCAATCCCAATTATTTTTTTAGGATATTCTGACATTTATTTTAAGACATAAAATGACATTTTCAATACTTAAAAGGTCAATTTTAAAGTTTTTAATATCAACTTTAATGTTTTTCTCCTATTTAATTAAAAAAAATTTTAATTAAAAAATTGGTCTTTGAACTCTTGATATTGACATTTTAATTTGTAAATAATTCTTCTATGTATATATATATATATTATATATATATATATATATATATGTATATATATTATATATATATATAGTATATATGTATATGTATATATATGTATATATATGTGTATATGTATATATATATATGCATATATTATATATATATATATAGATCAAATAAGAAGGATTTTAAAATGAGAAGGATGAGAAGGATTTTGTTTAATTTTTTTTAGTTACTATATATACAAAAAAGGATACTATGTTATAAAAAAAAGAACACTTTAAAATTTATGCCATAGTTACTTTTCTGTGTAACATAGTTACTTTTACAGTTATGTGTTTTTGGCTCAATCGTGACCATAGATTTTTTTATGTTAGTGAAATCAAGGGTGTAGAATCCTTCTTACCCTTCTTATCTTCAACACCCATCTCATTGGATCCCTCCCCTATATATATATATATATATATATATATATATATATGATCTTTAGACGCTTGAAAAAGCGTCAAAAAAATTATTTTAGACGCAAAAAAGCGTTTAAAAGCTCCCCATATGTTTTTTTTTGTTCATAACCGAGTGCCTGGTACTCGTTTGGACGTCCCGTGTCTCGACCCGATTTCTTCGGATACCTGGTTATCGAGAACCCAAATCAATGGGTAATGACACATGGATACAATTTCGTTGAAGTGTTTGTTTTTTGGAATTGAATGATATATAATCAGAATATTAAATTCATATGCCTTCAAATATTAAACTAAAACATTTTGTTTGACTATATATAGCATTAGCAATTCCAACATAAGGTTAACATATAATAATCCCATTTTAAATTAGTCTAAAGTAATTTTTCTTAGAGATTAAAGTCTACTTATAAATGTAAAAAAAAGAAATATAAAACGAAAAGTATATTTTTTAAGATGTTATTTTTATTGATTTCAACGGGTCACAGGTACCCGCTTAAATTCATTATACGACTTATGATCTGACCCGGCCGAATTAAAATGGATCAGATACCCGACCCGTAACATATTATTTGCAATAAAATGACCTGTCAATTTGCGGGTCATTGGTCGGGTCAAACACCGATGATTCTTAACTGTTTGTCAAATACGTACGTACTTTTGGGATAGAATTGATCGCATTCTTCAGGCACTCTCTTTCAAAAGATATGGATATAAATTGTCTATCACCTTTCCTATCGCAAACTTTATTTTCGAGCGGATATCGAATCGTATTAGTGAGATTTTGGAGTCCTCCAACATTGTCTTGTTGCTAGTTGCTAAATACTGCTGTCAGTATATTTGAGCAATGATATCAAACAATGTTAGAGTGACATAAGGAAAGGAATAAATTAAGAAAAAAAATCTGGAAACATACTACTAATAGTGATCGAGATATTCAGTTACAACTATACCTGATGTGATCAGTTCTGATTACTGCAACTGTACAAGCATAATTCCAAAGGGATAACTGGGACCCCACATCAAAATTCAGAAAAAGAATATCATCAAGAAAACATGCATAGAATTATCCGGATAGAATTTAAAAAATAAGTCTGACCAACCCAAACAAAGAAAAGAAGTAGTATATTCATAAATCCAAAGAAGGTTCACTACTAAAATCAATTGGCAGTGCCGTTCCTGGCATCGTATAGACCCTAGGCAAACTGAGAGATGTGGGCCCTCTCTATGGTCTATGGAGGGTCAATTCTGAACTTAAACGGATATTTGAAAAAATAACAGATAAACCCTATATATTATTATTAGTATTAAAAATATAGACGTATCATATAATTCTTAAATGAGAAGAAAACTACTCATAAACTACAAATTTTTATACGTGTACTTTCATTAACTGTCATTTTCTAATTTTAGGGCCCTTTTTAACTCTGAGCCCTAGGCAAATGCATATCTTGCCTATGGTCAGGAACGGCCCTGCCAATTGGTGATCGTAGGAGTTACTCTTTGAGTATATAAAGTGATGCATACTCTTTTTTTCTCCGATGTGGAACAACTCACGTATATGTAATACATAGACACTTCAACATATTCTTAGTTTAATTAGTTTAAATTATGAACTCACAGTCAAAGTATTACTGCTTAGTCGTTCATTTCATCCATATGTAAAAAGTATAGAATCATGTTAGCCAGTGGACACAAGGAACTATACTTGTTACTGGCCTTCTAGTAACTTTAATATTTGGATATTGAAAACTATGTTTGTTTTTGTTCTTTCATAACAAATATCATCTCTAACTCCAATTTATATTAGAAACCGTGACATGTTAAGAAAGCGATTTCGCCACACTACATATAAAAGGGCAAAGCCTCACCCTGATCGCAAAATTTGAATCATAAGGGTAAATGAGTAAGTTCACAATTTTACGGAAAATATATAATTTTGAGTAATAAATAATAATTTTACTGTAGCTTTAAGTACAACAATACAATGTTACTTTGTGGAATTGTTTTTAAATAACGGAAAACATATGTTACTGTAGATTGCTACGATATATAATATCCGGTATTATTATGATTGTCATAAAATATTATCAACTTGGATGAAAATATTGATTAAAACAAGCTCTCTATATATAATAATGTTGGATCAAATGTTACAAAATATTAAATAAGTACATATAATATGTAAGCTATTCATCATCACGATTATAATCGTGGTTCTCAGCAACTTAATCTTCGAGTTTTTCATCATCTGATAGTATAAGATCCACATCAACATCTTCATTAGTATCTTCAATGTTATCATGCACTTGTTGTACAATTTCGCCAGATGGATCACGAAGCGGTGTATGGAAAACATCTTTTTCAATTGCAGTATTTTCCCTATTTTCTTCTGGGAAAGAGGCATCAATACATTTTTCTTGTATTGCATTGTTGAATTTGTTTGGTTTAACTTTGCAAACAGCTCTCTAAGCTTTCAATTTTTTTTACTCTGATATGGAAGATAATATACTTGAGATGCTTGACTTGCCAACACAAATGGATCATATATTTCTATACGAACGACCCTTATGTATGTCAACTAAGTTGTATCGTTTATGAACTTTTGTGTCGTGGTTGTTTCCAATAGTCAGGTCATACCAGTGACATTTGAACAACGTGGCTTTTTTGATAGGCATACCCGAATAGTCAACATAATTTTAAGCAGTTGGCAGTAAAAGTCATCTTTGTTAGGATTGTTGTCAGCAACTTTGATGCACACTCCACAGTTGTCTGCAGATTTATTGGCTGCATGGAGTACTGTGTGGATATTATAGCCGTTTATATAACATACATTGTAACTCTGAGCATGTTTAAATAGTAGTATGAGCGGCATTCTCTATTCATAATTAACATTTAATAATAATGTCTAATCATACATCATAATAAAAGGCTTGAATAATTCCAAGTGTCAAATTTTAAGAAAATTTACCAAAATTCACTTATTGACTAAAGACTAATGATATGACAATTGATCTTGAACAATATATTTACTATTAAAGTATCTTTTGACTAACATTTATATATAGTTAATTTGAGTAAATTAAACAATATAATATACTGCTTAATATATTGTTGACAATTTTTAAAATTACAAATTTAATTCATACATATAACTGTCAAAAATAAGTGTTTCTACTGCATAATATTTCTAGCTTTTTTTAATACCATATGGTTATATGTGTCGATGTAAAACAAATCGTGCATTGCAAAATCGTGCATTGCACGGGGTTCTACACTAGTACATAAATATTACAGAAGTCTCAAAATGTCGAACTGTTAAAAATTTTAAATCATATAAGCTGAAACTATTTAAAATAAAAGTAAGATATTACATCTAATAAGAAATATTGTTTGCTAAAAATAAAAAAATTCATCATCATAAAGTCATCAAGAAAGGTACAAAAAAGTAGCTAAGTTCTCAAAAAATAGTAAATGCTACAGCCTGGATTGTAACCTAAAACTAAATCTTCCTACAAAATATTGTCATTCATAATATGAGGATGACTGTTTAATTAAATTGAAATTAGCGCCTAACGCCATGTATAAACTACTCAACAATATAATACTATGACAATCATAATATAATTCACTATTATTATTATTTTTTTTTTGGAAGAAAGAAAGATTTCATTAATTCCAAACCGAGACAAATGCAAAACTACAAGGCAAAGCTATGCCTCAAGAAAATAAATCTAATTGAACAAGTCTTGATATAAACTAATAGCCTCAGGATAAAGGCCTGTGAAACGGTATCTAATGCTAAGCTTAAGCTCCGTCATGACAGCTACATGCGTAGGAATGCTCAGATGCCAAACACAAGAATTCCAAGCCTTCCAAATCAGATATATCAAGCTACAAAGAGAGGCGATCGCTAGCTGCTTCAGGAATTTGGGAACTTTCCAAGTAGCCGGAGAGATGGTGGAAAGCTTCCTCATACTAAATCTGATACCCAGCCAAGTCGAAAGAAGAGATAAGCATGAAGAGCTAAATTTACACTCAAAGCATAAGTGTTGAATGGATTCTACCCGAGCATGACACATTGGGCAAGACTCATCATCAATAATACCCATCGATTTCTATTTATCCCGGGTCTTCAATTTGTCGAGCATAGCAAGCCAAAAAATGTACCGGTGCTTAGGAATAGAAGCACGCAACCAAACCAAGCTGCACCAACGAACAGATGGAGTTGACCCAACAACTTCCTTATAAACCTCCTTGATCACATAGTTGTATGTGTTAAGAAACATGTGCAGCTTCTCCTTGACTTTACACAATTTCTTAAGAGCCCAGCTAGCTGTTGGAGGCAGATTAAATAGCCTCCAATCCCCACCTTTGGTGTAAACACCATGGATCCATCTTACCCAGAGATATTCACTCAATCTACTGATATGCCAAGCTGTTTTCTCAATAGCAACAATATTCCAAAATTCTAGGTTCCTAATACCCAAGCCACCTTCCTTCTTCGGTCTGCAGATATGTTCCCATCTCACTAAGCCAGGTTTAGTGTAACTATGATCAGCATTCCATAAGTAGGCTCGACAAACATCATTAACCTTTTTAATCACCATTTTAGGTAGTATGAATATCTGGCACCAGTATGTTGTGATACTCATAAGAACATCATTAACCAACTGTAATCGAGCAGCACAAGAGAGGTTTTTCACCTTCCATCCTCTAATCCTAGAGGTCATTTTGTCAACCAGCTGATCACAATCTACAATGAAAAGCCTCTTGGAATTGAGAGGAATACCTAGATATCGGAAAGGGTTTTCCCCAAAGGAAGAAGAGTATTCTCCAAGATGAGCTTCTTCTGGACACTATCATTCCCAGCAAGGTAAATCGCAGACTTAGCAAAATTTGCTTGAAGACCTGTAGATTGAGAAAAGACCTGCAAACATTCACACAGAATTTGGATAGATCGGAGCTCAACCTTGCAAAACAGCATCAGATCATCAGCAAAACACAAATGGTGAAGCTTGGTTGGTTTACATCTAGGATGGAACTTAAAGTGACCTTCTCTGCTAGCACAGTTGATTAACCTAGTGAGGTATTCCATACCAAGAACAAACAGAAGAGGAGGCATAGGATCCCCTTGTCTCAAACCACGACGAGCCTTCAAATATTTCAATTGTTCACCATTAATAACCAAGGAAAAAGATGTCGTAGACATACAAGCATAAATGATCTTCACAAATTGAGAGGGAAATGCAAAAGCCACAAGTATTTCCTTAAGAATTTACCAGTCCATGGTGTCGTAGGCTTTCCTAAGGTCGACCTTAATAAGACAGCTAGGGGAGCAGTTTTTCTGTGAATAGTGTCTAACAATCTCCTGACAAAAGAGAATGTTATGAATAATGCTACGACCCTTAACAAATGCCCCTTGATTAGGGCTAATAAGAAGATTGAGGACCAAAGAAAGCCTAGAGCATATCAGCTTTGAGATACATTTATATATAGTATGGCAACATGCAATGGGCCTATAGTCCCCTGGGGTTGTGGGGTTAGGCACCTTGGGAACCGGTGTGACAGCTATACAATTCTATTATTTTAACAATTTCCCAGTAAGAAAAAGGATTGCACAGCAGAATTAAAATCATCTCCAACTATGGACTAGGCAGCTTTATAAAACTTACTGTTATACCCATCAAGGCCATGGGCTTTATCCTCCGAGATACTCCATAAAGCAGCTTTGATCTCTTCAGCAGAGAAACTCAAATTCAAGACATCCTTATGATCCATAGATAAAACCGGACCAGAGCAAATAACCTGCATATTGATCTTCCTCCAATGCTCCATAGGTTTACACAACAACTTGAGTAAAAGGAAATGAAAGACTCATGAATAATAAAAGGATTGCCAACCAACCGACCATCAATGAGCAAAGAATTTATAGTGTTGGTAATCCTACGCTGTCTGATGCTCTGATGAAAGAGCTTAGAGTTATCATCTCCATACTTTAGCCACTGAAGCTTCCCAATCTGCTGCATATAAGTAGCATAATCAAGCTTGGCTTGTTTGAGAGTTGCAGCAGCCTGAAATTCTTCATAAACATAATGGGAGTTAAAGATATCTACATGCAAGGATGCCTGAATACGAGCAAGAGAAGCTTCAGCTTGAATAAGAGCATCCTTGGCAGATACTTTGTTGAATTCATCCCATAGAACAAGCTTCAAAAGACGCAGTTTAGATTGAATCTGGAAGCTCATATGACCCTGCACCTCTTGGCACCAAACCCCTTCCACAACAGACGGGAAATTCTCCTTCTGAGCCTAATGGTTGTAGAATTTGAAAGACCGTTTCTGTTTGTTACTCTTAAAGAAACTAAGTAACATAGGAGTATGATCAAAAGTCCCCTCAGGAAGAAAACAAGCTTCAATGTTAGGCCATTTTTCCTCCCATACATCATTACAAAGCACCCGATCAATCTTACTAAAAATTCTACTATCCCCTTCCCGCTTATTGGACCAAGTGAAATACCGCCCAATACTCTTCATGTCCTTCAGAGCACATAAAGACATACACTGCCTCAGAGGTTGAAGCTCCTTCAACTTAACTGATCTCCCAGTTCTTTTAGAGAAGTGCGCAACACAGTTAAAGTCACCAAGTACAATCCAAGGACATAACATATGATCAGCAATATCAACAAGCTGCTTGAAGAGAAACTCCCTCTGAGGAGTCTCAGAAGCACCATAAACAAACGTACAGTAAAATGGATTACCTAACACAGGCTTGATGTTAGTATGAATCCATTGACTGCTACTAACCTCAATATTAACATGAAAGAGATCCTGGTTCCACCCAATAACAATACGACCCCCCTTATGCCAATGCAAGCTATGAGATAAACACCAATTTGGGCTAAGAAGTTGGGAAAAGAGGCCAAGCCCCATGCCTCTTAACCTTTGTTTCTAGAAGGCCAAAAACACCAACATTATGAAGATGGAGCATTCGAATAATCTCACGTTGTTTATTAGTGTTATTGAGCCCTCTAACATTCCAAGCTAAAAGATTAGACATTAGGAGGATGGGATGACGTTCCCAGCACGTGAGGTTGAGCCTCCACATAGATATCACTCTGACCTCAAAACCATTATTAGTCAATACAACAGTAACTTCAGACTGAGAGCCATTACCATCTATTCGATGTTTTCCTCTCACAACCTGAAAACCCTCAACTTCATCACAACTAGGAGCTACAATATTCATAGCCACTGTAGCTGTTAAGACTTCTGCCACAGATTGGTCCTGTTCCATAACATGAACCTCTTGGTTGAAAGGTTTAGGCCCTAGCTTACAATTAGGTTCCATATGCCCTAATTGCTTACAATAAAAACACAACACATGTTTTCCAATCATAAAAGACTTTAACCTCCATGAGATTATCTAAAACATTAGTGAAATATATCTCCTCAGGAAAGTCACCATCAATTTTCATATCAATAAGGACTCGTGCATACATCAACTTATCAAAGTTTAAAGTAGCATTATCAATACAAAGGACCTCACCTAGCATCCCACCTATACTATGACAATCATAATATAATTCATTGTTATTATTATTATTATTATTATTATTATTATTATTATTATTATTATTATTATTATTATTATTATTATTATTATTATTATTATTATTATTATTATTATTATGATTATTATTATTATTATTATTATTATTATTATTATTATTATTATTATTATATTTATTATTATTATTATTATTAAGATCATTTACCAACTACAGCCTCTAAGTTTACTCAATTTCAAATAAATAGCCGCGAACTTCGTTTATTACCAACTACAGCCTCCAACTTAAGAAACATGACATCGAGACAGCCAAATCACCTCCTCTTAACCCCATTTTTTACCCCTTTTTTTGGGTGTTTTGGCTGTCTCGATGTCAGATTTGGTAAGTTAGAGACTATAGTTGGTAATAACAAAGTTCGCGGCTGTTTATTTGAAATTGAGCTTCATATGCATAGAAGAAAGAGATAAGCCTCAAAAAAGAAAGGACCCACAATAGAGGCCAATATAGAGTCAAAAACTATACAATATAAATATTCCTATACAGCCAACTAATATCTATATCATTCTCCTTGATACAGATGATAAAGGAACGGTCCTTTACAATGTCCTTGATAGACTTCAGGATTGCGTCTATTGATTTGACTTTAGCTTGCCAAATAGCTTCATTACGGGTTTGTCATATTTGGTATACAAGAAATATTCAAGGCAATGCAAAAATAAATTTTTCTTGAGTTTAGAGATTCTTTATTTTCTTGTTGCTAAATTGCCAAGCGAAGAAATTTTCGAGCCCAACTATGTCATGACAGTTTCTAGACAGTGTGTGCTAAACCTGCATGAGAAAAACATATGTTTTATAGATTCACTATTGGTTCCACAAAGGGGGCAGGAGTCATTTGGAGTAAGACCTATTTCGAACAGACGATCTTTGATTTTCAGTTAATCGATGAGAGCAAGCCAAACAATGAATCTTGTTTTGGGGAGAGCATATCTAGACCAAACCCAACTTGCCCAATTAAACTTCCCCGGGGGGTTCAACAGCTTCTGGTACACATCACTAATGGAATAACTTTGATTTTCCATCCATTCTCCAAGTTTATCTTTGACACCGAAAATCTTCTTGAAAGCCCAGCTAGAAGTGATAGGGGGATTGAATAATTTCCACTTGCCTCCTTTCATATACACCTCATGAATCCACTTGACCCACAAGGAGTCCTGCATTTTGCTGATGTGCAACGCAATTTTTCTAATCACAGCTATATTCCATAGCTCTGTGTTTTGAATCCCAAGGCCCCCAGAGATCTTAGGAGTGCACACCTTAGCCCATCCAACATTACTAGGAGAACTATGTTTGGCGTCACCATGCCACAGGTATGCCCGACAGATGGCATTAATCTCCTTAAGGATTTTCTTCGGGAGAATGAACATTTGGCACCAATAGCTTGAGATACTCATAAGCATGTACATCATTAACCAGTTGGAGTCTGGCGGCATAAATTAGGTACTTAGCATGCCAAGACCTGATTTTCTTAGTCATTTTTATCTATAAGGATGTCGCAATCAGCAGCTGTAATACGCTTGGAAGAGAGAGGCACACCAAGATATTTCACTGGAAGAGTACCAAAGGGAAATTTGAATTTTTCGCCAGCGACTGCTGATCATCTTTACTGATACCAGCCAGGAACATAGCTGATTTGTTATAGTTGGGATTCAGGCTTGAAGTCTAAGCGATATTATTATTATTATTATTATTATTATTATTATTATTATTATTATTAGTATTCATTTCATAACCAAAAACTTTACAAAAAGTTGTTAGGGAGTCGGGTAACAATCTGGGCGCCCACCCCCTTTTGAATACAAAAGGCTAATCTATGAAAGATGTATGGCTTAGATTTGGTGCAACTTAAGTTACTCGAAGACAGCGATGAGATCCTGGATAACAAGTCAAGTGCATCTTCTCTTAGCTCACCAAAAGTGGAGAAAGAAAATGAGATGAATTTGTAGCCATTCTCCACACATTTTGCCGTGTATTTCTTCCTCTTTCTTTCTGCGGCACTGACCAATGAAGCACCAGGAGCCCATGAGGAGATCCCTGTGCTGGCGAAAGGCGATCCCCCAGTAACATCTACACACATATCTTTACCATGAAGCCAGTTAAAAAGAAGGAGATCTGCTGGCCTAAGATCTTTTCCCGCCTCCGACAAAAACCCTAAGGGTGCCTCCTTGCGTACGGGTATTCCTGCTTTGCATCATATATCCATGAGCATGTCTCGAACCAAATTATGTCGAAACTTCACGCCAACCTCACTAGAGCAATGTACTACATGATCCATCATGGAGAGAAAAAGCATTGGACCCACATACAACACGGAAGGTATCAAGGGCCCGTTCAAAAGCAGGGCCTAGCGAAGAAATATCACAATTAGCCAAGATCTTAGCTTGGAGCGAGTTAGTTTTTAGACGAGAAGTAAGGAAGACATACTTAGTAACATCACCTGCCGAGTAGATACCAAGGCCACCCATCTTGATCGGGAGGGTGGCTAACCTCCATTGCTAATCCCGAAACCCTGGCCCCGAAGATGTAATAATATTCTCTAAGGAAGCGCGCAGAGCAAGATCAAACTTAAAACCTGTGCATCCCCAAACGAATCCGAGGGGCAAGTCCTCAACGCATAAGATAATCTACTAACACCTGCACAATTGTGGAGAAGAAGAAGTTCACATTGTGGGTCATGCAGTTTGCTAACAGCAGCCATAAGCTCAATGGTTTTAGAAACCCTTTTCATGGAAAATTCACGGCGGAACGTATGATCTGTACTCACAGGCCTGCCAAGAAGTTTTACCCTTTCATGAGGACGAGATATGTGGTGGGAAGACTCCATGCTCTCTACTTCTAAGATCTTCCCTAGACCAAAAAAGTTATGTCTTGTCCACGTTGAGAAACAAACCGCGAGATAGGCCATCCTCCTTAATAATATGCAAGGCCTTGGTGACCATAAGAGTGTCACCCACTATAGTACCATCATCAAGATACCAAGCCTGAATGTTGAGTTGACATGACTAATGGATTTTCAAGACAAGAGGATGCACAATAAGGGCAAAAAGCAGAGGGCCTAAAGGGTCACCTTGTTTGACACCTAGGCAGGACCAAAGAAGAGATGTACCTAATCAATAATAATACACCATCCATCATGCCAAGCAATGTTACTAGTAAGACACCAACTCGGAAAAACCCTAAGATAAAGAGCACCAACACCCGCTCTCTTTATCTTCAATTCAAGGAGACCAATAAGGCTAATGTTATGATCAGACAAGAAGCGAGCAATCTCAAGTTTTTTATTAACCTTATTAAGTCCCCTAACATTCTAAGCTTTGAAATTTATAATTGACTGGGATAGGTTCAGCCCCCAGCGCTTTTATTGCATCCCGTGTCTTCAAAGAACCATTATGATCAAATTCTAGATGTTGATTCAAAAGAGCAAAAGAATTTCCAGTGTGTAGACCTCCAAGGCTATCTCTCAAATTAAAGGTGGTATATGACTCCACATTTGGCTGCCCAGCTAAATCCTCCACTTCTACCTCTTTGGATCCTTGCACAACTATTAAACGCTGCCCACATACGTCTGAAGGGCCTGCCTCCGGCTCCTTTGACTTTCCTTTACCCTGAAACGATTTCTTAAAGTCCGGAATCCATTCTCATCTACTGTAAGAGGCTGTCGTGGTTTGCCTTTACGATAATCAGTAAAAGTGTGGCCAAATTGAGAACACTTAGTACACCAAACAAGAACGCAGTCATACTAAACTTGTTGAGCTATAAGTTCATCATGTTCATTAGTGTAAAAGAGTTCTTCGGGTAAATCCTCTGAAATATTCATATCCATCAAGACACAAGCATTAATTAATCTGGACTTAGTAAGGGTGGCATTGTCTACCTTATGCACCTTTCCAAGATATCCGGTAATAGCTTTCAACGCCCCTTTCAACCAATACACCACATCAAGTTTAGGTAACTTAACTTACATCAAAACCGCAGATAAACAAGACTTATCATAAGAAATCTTTAGGAAACCAATGCTTCATAATAAAAGGTTTCTTATCAAAAAGCATGTCATTCATGTTACAAGACTTTTTTCCTGATCCTTTTTGGATGTAAAACGAACAAGAAAAACACCACGATTTACCATACCAATTTTATCAATTACTTGTTCTTTCGATATCCTCCTCACAAAACCTCCGACTTCTTGAAGAGGTGGATTAACACTAGTCACATAACACACTACAACATTTACCCAAAATTTTACTTCGTCCTCACTATTAGCTTTCAAAATATGACAATTAGTGTGAGAAGGAGACGAAGAAATCTTACCAGAGACCATCTCATGAGGTGAACTAGCAGCAGGAATTGTATCAACCACAACCTTCGAGCCTGTAGCCCTTGAGATGGCCTGCACAGTAACAAAAGCCGATCTACAAATCAAACTCTACAATTGCATCAATGTGAAAATGAGAAACACCTTCTAGGAAGGGTTTTCCCATCTCACTCTTCATGTGCAAAGGTCTAAGAAGAGAATCCGATCCAACCAAAAACAAAATCAAACAAGAAACCAAATACCTAGGCAGGTCCTAACTCCTAGGCTATCCAATTCATAATAGTATTTGAATCCTTGGATTACAGACCAGGAATACGCAAAAGATTATCTCTCTTCAAAGTAAGCATAACCTAATGCGGGGTTTTTACATACCCCTGCTAGACAGCTTCATTACAGGAGAACTAAATTATATACACAGTCTGAGCAATAATCGCAATCAACAACTTATTTTGGAATGGCCAAAAATACTATGCAGTTTTTTGGTTGAATCTTGAAAAACAATTTTCTTGTTATATTTGGCCAAAAACAACTTTTAATATAATAATCGTAAAATTTTAAACTAAAATAATAAAATCAATAGAATAATTGAAGGTTACAACTCAAAAATATTGACGTAAAACTAAAAAATTCAATAAATTTTGAAAAACGGATCGAAACAATAGGGTCTTTGTAGGTTGGAGACGACTGATCGCTCAAGTTGGACTAAAATTTGACAAGTGTAAATGTGTAATTGAGTGTCTTTGTTCCACATCATGTCATATCATCATACAATCTAATAAACACACTAGAATATTTCACGTGTCATTAAAGGAGCTCCACAAAATTAAAGAGCATTTAGATTCTTCTAGTGTATGAAAAGGAGATGAATGGTTATTGTGAGTAATTAATTAGTGTATTTCTATGTCTTAGAATATACATTTATTTATTTTTAAACCATGTTTGCATAATAGAAAAGACATAATGTCAATAGTAATCAAAATGATATAAAATGCATATGTAAAAATAAAATGTAAAAGTATAAAACTGAGTTTAAAGTGAATTAAGGGAATAAAGTATTAAAGTAAGAAGAGTTTTATATAAATCTGAATAATAAATAAAGTTGGTGAAAACTGATATGATGGAGCCCGGGATACTCATACCCTGAGGATTTTTATTTGTTTATATCTTTGACAATTCATCTTGATTGCAACTATGGTTTAAATATATATTACATTATGTCATTATATAGTAATGTTTTGTTTATCTTCATTCTTGATTGCAACTATGGTTTAAATATATATAGTAATTAATTATATTCTCTTCATTCTTTTTTGTTTATCTATTTACGATTTTTTCACTTTAGGAGAGTGAAATTTAAATTAGAGAAGTATATATTGAAGATAAAATATATTTATGTGAGATCTTGTTAGATTTGCCTTGATGGAAATCTTTTTAATCTATAATTTTTACAAAATTTTATGATGCATACTTAGATATATTGAGGCTAAAATTTTTTTTTAAAATGCATGCAAAAAGGAAAAGTGAACAGTATTGCTCTAATTTATATATTAATAAATATACAATAAATCAGGAGTGTGAGCACACATTGATAATCAGGAGTGTGGAGAGAGGTCAGGGGTTGCATATGTCTCTGTAAAGATGCGTGGGAACAAGTTGAGATGGTTTAGACTTGTGAAGAGAAAAATGTATGATGCACCAGTGAAAAGGATCGAAAATATCATTATGGAGGGTAAGGAAAATCGAGGAAGACCTATGAGAACGTGGGAGGAACAGATTAAAAGTGACTTGCATGACCTATACCTCTCGGAGGACATGACTGGGGATAGGGGTAGTTGGCGACGTCTTATTCACGTCTTAGATTACTGAGTCTGTTCCAATTACATGTGGTCGCCTTTGTTCCTAGTTGTTTACATATGGCTTTTTTTTGCGCTTTTATATTGCTACCTTTCTATTTGTATTCTATTTTTATTTAATTTGTATTTTTTGATTTTTTTAATTAATTTTTTTTTTACTTTTTTCTTTTAATTATTGATATTGATTATAATGTGTGTAAGTTGCAGGCTTTGCAAGTAGTTGCACGTTCTTCAGCCGAGGGACTCTTTGACCGCACTCTCCTTTATGGGTTTGAGTTGTCGTTGTCATTCCCTTCCTAGACCCTGATCATAGTTTCATATTAGTGGGATACACTGGGTTTGATGATGATGATGAGAATCATTTTCATAGTGAATATATTTTTTATTGGATGATAAATTTATTTGATAGAGAAAATATTGAAGATTCTTTATGAGAATAATAAATTAATTTAACACACCGAAATAACAAATGAAAACTTTTTCATGAACGGGGGAGTACTTCTGATATAATATATAATGTCCTATAAATTTAAGAACAACATTACATTTTAATAATGGACAATCACTTATAGCCATCATCATTCATCATACAAGATACGATTTGAGAAACAACTTTACCATTAAGCACTTCCTCAATCATTTTTGCCAAACGTCAATTCATGAATATGTTTAAAAAAAGTTAAACAATAAAAAAAATTATGAATATCTAAGTTAATTATTAATAATTAATTCTTCTAATGGAACCTAATAATATATGACTTTAGCCTTAAGTATGAATAAACACTTTGATTCTTTAATATCGAAGATGTAGAATCTTTTCCAGTGGAGTTAAACTATTTTGTAGAAAAGACCTATCTCTTCATAGTTAAGGTGAGTGAAGACTATAACATCAAGAAAGGAATCAAATCCTATACAGTGTGTAAGATGACATATGATGCATATTTGGTTACTAAGTTTTGTGACAAAGCAAGGGTGAGTTTTAAAAATAAATGTATTACATAGAGTTTAACACACTTTCTTTTTTTTGACCATTACTGAAGAAGTTTGATCCTTTATGTTATGAACAATTTCTTTTGCAATTATTTAGAATCGTTGTGAAATTTTAATATAAAAACATTTCTAACTATTGTATTTTTATAATTATGTCATCCTTCTATGATATAGAAAAAAAATAAATAACAATGCATCATGAACATCAATAAAGGAGGAAGTAAGTGAAGACATACAATAATTTATACAACACTAAATTTTTATAATAATATGGTTAAATTTCTAACATTTATAAATAGAAAATAAGGGAGAATTATGTGTACAGTTAAGTTAATAAAGTACGACCCATTTAAATATATAATTTGATTTGTTTATTTCATTCTTTCAGTTTTTTAAAAAAATAAAAAGATAATGACATAATAATTCACAAATACATAATAATAAAGTCTTGACTTTTTTATAAAAAAAAACTGAGACATGAAAGAATATAAAACTAATTAAGATTCAAATTTTATTCTACAATACACCCCTCCATCTTCTGTATTAATGCAGTTTACATTATCATCACTAAAGAAGTTAATTTAATATGTTTAAGTGTAGTTGAAATATTCATCATCACTAGAGATGGTCATGGGTCCTGGACCCTAGGGGTCTAGACCCGACCCGATCCATATTTAAGGGTCTGGATCCACCTTTTTTGGACCCTAAAAAATAGGGTCGGATCTGGGTCCATAATGTTAGGGTCCGGGTCCATGTTTTCTAGATCCTGACCCGACCTAGATCCGACCCGTAGAACCTAAGATATAAATATATTATAAAATAATATTAATATTATGTATATTATGTATATTAAAAATATTTTAAAAAACAAAAAATTAAATGTACTTCACTACTCCTACTTTCTTAGGCAGAAGCATGCAGCGTGCTACTGCTCAATACCACTCATCAGTCATCAATATTCATTTCATAAGTTTTTTATGCGTATTTGGTTGTTTTGTTCGAAACTTTGTTATATTTTGAAAATGTTTAATTTAGAACATTAAGTAATTTAAGACTTTCTACTTTGTAGTTTGTATGATTGTATCGGTTTATGTAGTTTGTATGATTGTATCAGCTTATGTAGCTTGAGACTCCACCTTATTTGGTTGAAAACGCTTTAGAAATTTTATATGAATAGAAGAAAATTGCATGATATTATTTTTTTTTATAGTTTTTTAGAAAAAAAAAATCCTTTTAGGACCCAGATTCAGACCCTAAACCCGCCAGACCCTAAGGGTCTGGGTCAGGGTCTAAAAATTTTGGACCCTAAGGGTCTAGATCTGGATCTGGATCCTTAAAAAAAATTAGGGTCTGGATCTGGGTCTGGCTGGACTCAACCCAGATCCGACCCATGACCATCCCTAATCATGCATGACATAGATATTAAAATTTAATAATAATAAAATATTATTTACTTTAATAATTAATTAATTCCACACATTACTCTAACCCCATCTGATACATCAAAACCACCGGTTCAATTACAAAGACAACAATTTTCTATCACACCATGTTTTGCTATGATAATAAATAAAAGTCAGGGACAATCTTTGGCACATGTAGGAATATATCTACCAAAACCTGTATTTAGCCATGGTCAATTATATGTAGCTGTCTCAATGGTAACAAGCAGTGGATTAAAGATTTTAATATGTGGCAAAGACAAGAACCCAACAAATCAAACAAAAAATGTGGTTTACAATGAAGTATTTTCACATATTTAAGGTTTAACTTCTACGTCAAAATACATGTCTCACAATTAATCTCCAATAAACTGTTTTGATTCTTACATCAAATCTAATTTAATTTCACATGAACTGTACACATGATCAACTTTGTAAGTAATTCAATAAATGAAAATGTTTGGATTCCACTACACCGTACTGCTAACATTTAGTCAATATTAAACTTTCAATTTCACACCTTTATTTTTATCCATAACACAACAATATTACTGCTAACATTAAAAAAGATTTTAAATCAATCTCTGTATAGCACGGGTATAATACTAGTTACTATTGATTTTGAAACAACAAATCAATCAGAAACTATCACATTAAAATACTAACTAGAGAATCTCAAATTGATTAAAATATTACATCGATAAATGTAAAATATAAATAAGACTAGTAGATTAGTAGATTAAATAAATACTTCCTCCGTTCTAAAATACTCGCTACATTTTGATTTTGTGCACTATTCATCGTTCAAGCTTATTTTACATATTGCGACTAATATGTAAGTAAAAATATAGTCAAGTGGGATCTTGTTTGAATCGTGTAATCGCATACTCTCATAATATTAAATTTTAATAATTTTTAGATAAATGTAGTTTAAGATATCAATAATCAAAATTGTGTATTGGATTGCGTAAAAAAGTAAAATATAGGAAAGATCATGGAGCGGAGGAAGTAGAAGGTAACATCACAAATTAAGAGACACAAGTAGCAATAAAAGTAATATATTCTCATTAGGCGTGTCAAACAAATCAGGTTGGGTCGGGTTTGGGTTCGGGTCATATATAAACAGGTCAGAAAACCCTTGACCCTGACCCAACCCATTTAGTTAATTGGGTCAAAAATCACAACCTTGACCCGACCTGGAACAGATCAGGTTGACCTGATTTTGACCCACTTAACCCGTTTATAATTTTTTTTGTTTTCGTTTTAAGGTTTTTAACGTTGTTTAAATCTAATTTTTTTAGGCTTTAATTTTAATTTAATGTTTTTTTGTTGTTTATTTTGTATTTACTATGAAAAATAAGAAAATATTAAATTAATTAAGTTTAGCTTATACTTATTGATTTAACTCGAAATTAAAGCATTTAATTAAATGGGTTATACAGGTTTTTTTCAGGTTTAAAATTTTGACCTGAACCTAACCCATTTAATAAACGGATCAGGTCGGATCGATCCATTTAATTAATTGGGTCAAAAGTCTAAACCCAAACCCACTTATTTCGGGTTAGGTTCAGGTCGGGTTAGCAGGTCGGGTCAACTTTTGTCAGCCCTAATTCTCATACTTCAATGAAGCAGTATCATTAAAAAAGTAAAGCCCTTACCCACCAAAAAGAAAAAAAAAAAAAAAAAAAGGTATTCTTTAGGGTACTGGTAGATACAGAGTAATACTCCATCCTATTCAACCTATTAGTCACAATTGGTTTTTTCACATTTGGCGAGATAATATTTTAACCTTTAATATCTCTAATTATACTTGATTAAAAATTATGAAAATTTGATATTAATAATACTTGCATTAAGACGAATCAAATAAGATACTCTTAACTATGTTTAACTTATAGATTAAGAATAAAATATGCATTATGAGTGATAAGTAAATAGTCTCCCAAAAATAAATGGGACTAATAGGAAGAATAGGATCTACTACTATTTATACATCAACAGTCTTGGCCCATGTTTCTATTCATAGCAGGAAAATTCTAGACCTTGATAGTTTATATGGAAAAGAAAATGACAAGTGAAATATTTTGAGCCAAAAACCATGGACAAAAGAACTTACAAACATTTGAGGCTCCAATTTTATGTTCTTCCTTTTTGCTATATTTGAATACTTGTGGTCGAAATTTATTGGTTGGAGTTTATAAATTATTATGGGTATCAACAATAAGTGTTTGGTTGATTTGATTAATTGACTGAAATCAGAGTCAAGATGAAAAGAGATCATAAGTTTTAATCTCAACGACACCTCAATTAAAGCCGATTATTTTGCGTATTGTTAGGAGGGCTTATGTTGCAGAATCTACATTTCTAACACAAATTACTAGCATGTGAGGGGCATGTTATAGGGTAAAACACATTAAGAAGCCTTAAGGTGTGTTTATTGGGGCCATCTGATCGATGGAGCGGTGTTATACTGTTATTCGTATTGGTTGGATTTTGAATCCGTAAGCTTTTCGTTGCATGTCACGATAGATCATGCGTGGGTCATGTTTACAAGTTACGTGTCGATTCAATACGGTTTATTCGTGTTATTATTTTAGCACCGATTCATTAATAGTTAAAGTTCGACTCGGGTGTCAATTCGGCTAGGTTGTAATCGATCTATAATTGGTTTGAGTTTACAAGGAATTATGATCTGGATTGGATTCACAGTGTGAGTACTTGTTAATTACTAACTGCTATTGAACGGGTCAATATTAGTTTTTTCACCAAAACATGGTTTGAGTTAAAACGAAATAATCTGGATTGGATTCACATTGGATTCATCATCATTATCATTATCATCATCATCATCATCATACCCATAAAAACATTGTGTAAATTATTTGTTGTTCTCTTATTTATTCTCAGTTATTCACCCGGGCAACTTCTACTGATTATACTAGAATTGTTGGGTCCTAACTATTCTTTTTCATCATAGTTTATATATAGGGCATAATTTTATGAAAAAAATCTACCAGGCTCTATTTAAAAAAATAAATCCAATGTGAGACTATAAATAGTGAAAAATTGTTACTCTTCTTTTACTGTTTGATAACTTGTTCTACATTGATAAGTGAAGAGAGGTAACCTCTTTCGTCATACAAACATACAATTTAATAAAAATGTCAGAAAATTTTAAAAACTGAAAAATAATCTTAGATTGAGCTACTTGAGATGATTTTATTGGCTAATGTCGACTTACGTGATAAATGGAATTTACAAGTCTAATTAATTAACCGAATAATTCACCTTTTTAAAAAAATGAAAAATCATCTTAGATTGAGCCTACTTGAGATAATTTAGTGATTTGAAATTATTTCAAGCCAAAAATTTACCATCTTTAAAATGTAAAATTTTTTATATGATTTAAAATCCCAAAATAATTTATATAATATAAAAAAGAATAAATTATCTAGAATAATCCAATCTTTTCATGATTTTCCTACAATGGTCCCACATATTCTTTGACCACGAATAATCCCAATTTTGGAGGGTATTTTCTTAGAGTAAACCCGATAACCTGAGGACTTGTTATAGCAAGTTTTATTTTAAAATAAAAGATAAATTAAAATAAAATGTTGAAAAAATATTTAGAAAAGATTGAAAATATTTTTTATTTTTGTTTATTAATTTGAATTAAATTTTAAAAAATTTTCTCTAATTCTACATTAACTTTTAGTGTACTTTTTTTGGTGAATTGCCTATACTATAGCATGTCATCGGGTTATTAAGTTTAGACTAGGCAAACAACCCCTAAAGTTGAGATTATTCATGGTTAATCAATAGTGGGATTATTGTAAGATAATCATGAAAATGTTGAATTATTCTAGGTAATTTTTCCTATAAAAAAATAATATATTTATATACAATTATTGGAATTTACCTAATATAAAAATTAAATATTTTCATTTAATTTGAAATCTAATTAATTAGTTAATTATTTTGTTTAAAAGCAACTAATCAGGTAAATAATTTTATTATTCACTTAATGGGATAATAATTACATATTTAAATCCATTATAATTTTAAATCAGCTCACAAAATGGTCTAATACTAAAAATTGGTCAAAATTCGGGTTTAATTTTTCTATTTTTAGTTGCAAATAAATGCTTATTTTCAGATTGGATAACTTTTGAATAACTCTATCAATAACGAGTCAACCTAAGTTAAATCCTTGACAATGTTAGTTTATTGTGATGCGTGCTAGTTCTAGTGAAATCATTTTTCATCACAAAATTAATTTTCATCTCTTATCATTTACAAAGCTAATATTAAATTTTACTAATTTTATTAGGAAAACTCTTTAACGAAGTAGCTATGGTGATATTTTTTTTTTTTTTTAAGAAAGCTATGGTGATACTTGTGCTAGTTTAATTGTTTTTTTTTTTCGTAAAATCCATTCTAATGCACTAATACTTAAATAATGGTATTATGCGCTAATGAAAATTTTATTATAATGAAAAACATATGTTAGAGATTAAGAGCTTACTAATTACCATGACAATGACATCACTTCTATATAACTATTACTAAAACAAAACACGACTGACATCATCACTTTTTAAATTTTCTTACGTGTCACAGCCTCAACAAAAGTTTTCCCTCTAAAACTCAAAGATGAGGTCATCGTAATATTTATATTTTTGACTTTACTATTTTGTAATTATGACTATTATATTATTCTTATTGATTAATTTTTGAAAAAATTACCTCAAATAGTCTAATCTATTCGTGATTTTATTACAATAATCCCACCTATTAATAGTCCCAACTTTGAGGGATATTTTTCTAGAGTAAACTCGGTGACCAGATGACTTGCTATAGCAAGTTTAATTTTTTTAGAAAAAAGATAAATTAAAATAAAATATGAAAAAAAAATGTTCAAATAAAATTATGATTTTTTTATCATTTAGAACTTTTAATGTGAAATTTCAAAATTTTTCTCTAATTTTAAATTAATTTTCAGTTTACTTTTTTTGGAGAATTACCTACTATAGCCGGTCATTGGGTTACCCAAGTTTACTCTAGGCAAATACCCCTTAAAATTGGGATTATTCATGGTTAATCAATGGGTGAGATTATTAGAGGAAAATTATAAATAGCTTGGATTATTCCAGGTAAATTTTCCTTAATTTTTTACTTTTTAGGTAATATCTATAATCTATAACTATAACTAAAACAAAAAACGCTGACATCACCATATTCCAAAACTTATGAGGTGTCACCTTGTGGAGCAAAATTTTCCCTCCAATATAGGATGATGATGTTATCATCCTATTATATAATGGAATTGAATTTTCCATTGGTATTGATTAAAATTGATTAATCCTTATAAATATTATCATAATCAACACATTGAAATTGATGAATTTTTTTCTCGATAATGCTTAAAGGCATTGGAATTGGTTTATTCATTCAAAATATGTAAATAAACTATTGGAATTGATTAATGCAATCCACATATAAATAATCTACCTAGTATATTTGGAGGTAAAAGGAGATATAAATTGGTGAATAAAGATTGAATGTCAGATAATGTCAGATAAAGATGAAAACGAATATTTTCATTTGTAAAGCAGACAACTTCATTTTTGCAATCATTTGACATTTGCTTTAATTTTATAATCTAAATTTCTTTTGTTATTTATTATTAATTTAGATAGACACAATTACTTTAAAATTTATTTTGTTCATAAATTCTAAAGTATCAATTACAATCTTATAGTAATCAATAAGATAATTGAGCTAATTACATGGATCCATCTCAGCATTCAAATAGTCTCATACAACACAAGCTATTTTCTATTTTATATTTGTATTATTATTTAAATTATTTTTTATATATAACTGTTATCATTATTTAAAATATTTAATTTAATTTAATATTGTAATATATGTTCAAAATAATTTATTTATATTAGAATTTATTTTTAACATAGTTTGTTATGCTTACTTAGTAAATATAAAATAATATCAATAACATCATACTTAATTTATAATAATAAAAAAACAATTCAATGAAAAAAACCGTGCATCGCACGGGGATTATCTAATACTTATACTATTAGAAAACCATGTTATTAATTTTTTTTTCAATTATTTATAAGATCTTTTCTATTTTCTTTATTAAATAATTATAAAATATTAGTCTATATAAATATGTCTGAAATTTTAATAAAGCTGTGCATTGCACGGGGACTATCTAGATTTAAACAAAAATTAAACTTAAACTCATCATATAGCTTCTACTCCTATTATTTTGGGCCAAATGTTTATTCTTTATATGATTGTTAATTATCTGAAATATGTAACGATGAGTTGTAACCCTAATATTTGCTTCCTCCTTAATAGCATATTACTGCTATTTTAATATCAATAATCAAACATGGAGTTAATAATTAGCTCAAGTCGATACTATTATAAGAGGGAGAACAAAGTAGAATAGATAGCTAAATCGTACTTTCCAACAATGTATATATAATTGTGTGAAATAATAAAGTGAAATGAAATGTTTAGATTTATGGGCTGTAAAATAAAATGGGTAACGCTTAAAGTCTTAGGCTCTTACCTAGCTATATTACTAGACAAATTATTAAACAAGACGATAAAATCATCTTTATTAGTCTGATTTATTATACATGTACAATATTAAAGTGATTACTTTGTATTCTTAAAGTGAGCACTTAAAATTTTAAAATGTCCAATATAACTTTAAGTGAAATGATATATTTTATAATGATTACTTATAAATATGAATTAATTATTTACAATTTTAAAATAATTATTTAGACGAATGAATTTATTATATACGAGTTCATCTTACAGTCAGACGGCATCATACAATCATCATCATATCATATACATGTTATAATCCAGGAACTTCTATTAATTGTAATTTGTGACTACTCCTTAAGTAAGATTTTTGAACTTCTTCGGTTATTACACCTCAATTACTGCATTATTTGAAATGACTAATAATAATAATAATAATAATAATAATAATAATAATAATAATAATTGTACTATAGACTTATCTAATTCATAAAGTATAGTAAGCCAATTTGCCCATTGTGACCGTAGACTTACCTAATTAAAGTAAGTTAAACCCTTAATTGAAAGCCATTCTTAATAATAGTAAGGAAAATTTGCTAAAAATAATCCCAACTATCACCCGTTTGCCAAAAATAATTCCAAATATCAATTATTTTTTAATAATCTCAATTATTCTCATAATTTGTTGAAAACATACCCTCCTCCTTTTTAACCGGCTGCAACTGGTAATTTTTCCACTCTTTTCTTTCTTTTTTGATTAATAGATGAAGGAGAAGAGTTAATTTTGAACAGTTAAGTAAAAAAAGAAAAAAACATGGAAAACTTACTTGTTCCAGCTGGTAACAAGGGGGTGGGTATGTTTTCAACAAATTATGAGAATAGTAGGGATTATTAAAAAATAATTGATAGTTGGAATTATTTTTGGTCAACGGGTGATAGTTGAGATTATTTTGAGCAAATATTCCTAATAATAATTGTAATTTGTGATTAGTGTGATTTTAAAGGTTGGATTAGTCTGAATTTATATTTCATAAACTTTTTCATTCATTTGATTATGTATTGTTTTAAAATTGTAAATCTATCAATTACAAAAATATCAAATTATAGTTAAAGTAATTTTTTAACATGAAATATATTATTACAACTTCTTCAGTTATTACACTACAATTACTGCATTATTTGAAAGGACTAATAATAATAATAGAAAAATAATATATACAACTCTAAGGACTGTATATAAGATAAAATCTTGTACTTATCTACCTCCTAAACCTAAATACATAGCCCGAAAATTATAGATCATGAGTTCTCATTAGAAAGAAAACGACAAGTGAAGTATTTTTTTTTAAATGAAATGAACAAGTGAAGTATTTTGTGCCAGAAACGATGGAGAATAGAACTCAAAAATATTTTGTGGCTGAAAATTACCGATTGGCGGAAAATATTCTTGAACTGTTGAGTACTCCAAGTGACCCGCTTATTCACCTAAATAAATGTAAAAATTAAATTAAGTGGTCTCTTAAATACTTGAATGAAAATCTCTACTATTTAAAAATCACAAATTCTTACTTGAGACCGTCTTTTCTAAAGACGATTATCAAAAATTCAGTGCAATTCTAAATATATATCGCAAAAACTTGTATGCATCTGCCGCATATTTGCGGCCTCTATTTTTTGGGCTTTTATCTAAATCAGCCCAATATCATTATCTAATCCAACTACAACAATTACCATCAATTTATTACCATTGTCCCCTTTCTGTAATTGATTCTTCCTCTTCTTTCTTCCATTATCTCATACTATCATTTGCGGTTTTCGTCGTCATCTGCACCATAGTTTAGTTCACCACCGTTTATCATATAATTGTATACATTATGAACTAATTTTTTATTTCTAGTTATTTTCTATTTTTATTTTATAATTTTCATCACTTTTTTTGTGCAGTTTCTTCATTCTTTTCTTTAGGTTGAATTTAAGATTTTAATACTTGAAATGTAACTTTTAACATTTAAGATGGGCTTCAAAGTACTTGAGTAATCATGCTAAACATCTATAAAGATATGTATATAAGTTTTCGAATTGGAATTTTAATACTTGAAATAGGGCTTTTATGTCTTTGAGAAGACTTTTTAAGTACCAAAGTAGTCATACTAAACATTTATAAAGCTTAAAATGGTTTTTATTTTTCATTGAATAAGTCTTAAATAGCCGATTCTAAACCTTAAAATGTCAATTTTAAAGCTTAAAATGGCTACTCCAATACTTAAGTTTGATATCCTCTCCAAAGCTTATAATATTAACTTCAAGCCATAAATTACTATTTTCAAGCCTTAAAATGTTAATTTCACAGCTTAAAATGTCTACTCCGATACTTGTGTTTAACAATCTACCTAAAAGCTTAAAATACCAACACCAAACATTATATTGCCAATTTCAAGCATTAAAAGGCCAATTTCAATTCTTAGATAGCCTACCTCAATACTGAGATTTGATATCCTACTCCAAACCTTAAAATGTTAACTCCAAGGCTCAAATTCTCGATTTCAAGGGTTAAATTGACTACTCCATGACTTAAGTAGTATAAATTATTAATCTCCTACTCTATAAACCATAGTAACTTGTAATTTAACATCTATTCTTTGACTCAAGGACTGTAAAGTATTAATCTCCTACTCAGTTAACTATTGTCGACTCCACTTGTCAATACCAAGGGTTAAAATGCCAATTTGAAGGATTAAAATTCATATTCCAAATATTAAAATGCTCATTCATCAAGAATTAGCAAAAGAATAAAAATTATTCAATTGTCAATATTTTAAAATATAAAATAAATATTTATTTATAATTATGTATTCCAATAGTTTTTGATATAATAGAATTCTCTTATTTGATGCCACTGAAGAAGAAAGTGAGCATTGAAAAATTCAATCTTAATAGAGTTATTTGGTTCTTTGTTGGAAAGAAGGAAGATAATATTACTTTTTATATTAAAGTTTCTGATACTAATGGACTGGAAGCGACGGCCGCACAGGAGAGTTGGTCAATATACATTGTTACAACTCGAAATATAGATTTGGACTGGGCTTTTGAGAATCGTCTCTACAAAAGACGATCTCTTAAGAGAGCACCTTTTTAAAAATAAGTTGTTAATCCAACAGTTTATAAAAGAAAATATGATAAAATTATGAATCTTTTGTGAATTACAGCCTTAAAGTTTGGTCGTTTTGTGAATTACAGCCGCAAAGTTTTTTTTATGAATTACAGCCAGCAACTTTTGAAAATGACCACCATTACGGCCAAGTGACCGATTCTCACCGTTGACCAGCAAAATGACCTTTGACTCTCTTTTTTCCTGATTTTACTTTTTTTTTAGTTTTCTTTTTTCTTTTTCCTTTTTTTAATTTAATTCCTTTTTCCTCTTCACATCTTCATCCTCTTCCTCTTTCTTCTCCATCATCTTCATCCTCTTCATCCCTAATAAACTTCAAACATTCCATTAATCTTCAAAGTCACCATTAATCTTCAAATACCCAATTTCTCTCCAAAGTCCAAACCCTAGATTTCTTTCCACCATTAATCTCTCTTCATCACTTTCCACCAATTCAATTTCCATGATACAATTCAAAGTCCAAACCCCTAAAACCCCCAACAAATAATTTCTGATTCTTAGAAATCAATCGAATTAGGGTTTTGACATCCTAAAGAAATCAACCCATTTATCATTATCTTCTTCTGATTCTTAGAAAATAATTTCTGGGTTTTTAGAAAATAATTTCTTCTTCTGATTCTTCTGGGTTTTTTTGGGGGTCACAGAGAAGTCATCATCATCATCATCATACCCAGTGTATCCCGCTCAAAGAAAACTATGATCAGGGTCTGGGGAGGGAGGAACGATGGCAGGGTCACAGAGAGATGCATTGAGAAAATAATTTTTAGGTTTTTTTTGGAAAGATTGATTTTTTTGATTAACAATTGGTGGAAATTGAATTGGAGCTATGGAACCAATGACTATAACAATCGAAAGTTCAGAATAAATTTTCATAGATACATTAAAATTAAAACCAAGTTCATCAACAATAAAAAAGTTTACTAACACCTAATACAGTATACGGTAATCAGTGATGCTGATCCTCCTTTCTTATTAAAGATAAAGAAACCCAGCTAAAAAATTCTGGGTTTTATATTTCCACAATTTGGGTCTTTGAGTATTTGGGTCTTTGATTAGGAAAGTGATGAAGAGAGATTAATGGTGGAAAGAAATCTAGAGTTTGGACTTTGGAGAGAAATTGGGTCTTTGAAGATTAATGGAGTGTTTGAAGTTTATTAGGGATGAAGAGGCTGAAGATGATGGAGAAGAAGGAGGGAGAAGATGAAGATGTGAAGAGGATGAAAGAATTAAATTAAAAAAAGGAAAAAGAAAAAAGAAAACTAAAAAAAAAAGTAAAATCAGGAAAAAAGAAAGTCAAAGGTCATTTTGCTGGTCAACGGTCATAACCGATCATTTGGCTGTAATGGTGGTCATTTTCAAAAGTTGGTGGCTGTAATTCATAAAAAAAAACTTTGCGGCCGTAATTCACAAAACGACCAAACTTAGAGGCTGTAATTCACAAAAAATTCTAAAATTATTGTTTAGTTGTTAATTGTTGATTGTTGGTCGTTTATTGGAGAAAAAAATAACCAAAAAACCAAATAAATATTGAAAAAAGTTATATAGATTATCTTTTGCTTTTGGCTTAGCTTATCATTCATTTACCAAACACTTTTCTTGATCTATAAGAAATCTTTCTGTTTATATCACAGTTTTGTTATTTTAGAGTGTTGCATTTGTTGAATCTATAAGAAATCTTTTTGTTTATATCACAAATTTTGAACAAAAATAACCTTGTTCATCCCCATTTTAATACTTTAAAAATGCTTATGGTTTTTATATTTCATTCCACTTGTTTTATCATTTTTATATTCTTTATGTTTCCCGCTAAATTTATCAAAATATTTTGTATTTGTTGTAGTCCCTATATTCTTTCCACTAACTTACTTTTAACTTTGTTTTTGATTATGATCCTCACTTTTCTCCATCAAATTTATTAATTTCTCTGTTTTTTCAGAATCTTATTTGCTTTTTGAGTACTATTCATCAAGCACTCTTAGTTTGTAATTTATTCTTAATTCATAAATTAAAACGTATGGGATCTTGTTTGATTCATGTCAACATAAGGTGTAGTAATATATATTTCTTACAATTTTAATTATGCACAATTAGAGATATTAAAGATTGAATTAGTGCATTAGCAAACGTGCAAAAATCAAATGGGACGTTTGAAAAAAAACGAAGAAAATATTTAATAAAATAATATATTAATTTTTTAAAATATATTTTTATTAATTTCCATGAACATTTTTATGGAATTTCGAAAAAAAAAACTACTAATGATGCAATACTAGAGTGCCCTTAAAAAGGTAGATTACTAGTGATCTACTAACTTATTCTCATACTTTTAAAAAAGAACAAACATGTATGAAGTTTCAATACATTCTTGTTATTTTCCATTTTTACCTCATTAATAAGACAAGATATCAAGTCGGCAATTTTAATCATCGACAAGGTAATATATTGGGGAAATAAAAATTGACAAATTTTTTAAAGGTTCTGTATAATTTCGAAAATTATGATATTTTACTAATAATTTTGTATCTTTAAACACCTAACATACGCTACGTAATTAATAATTGAGGTCCCTATTTATTTTGGGCCATGCACAGTCGAATATATTGGACACACTCAGATACAATTTGTTTATTTTCATACTTGTAAAAAACATTAAAGTTAAATAATATTCCATCAAAAAGAAAAAAGAAAAAGAAAAAGGTAGAAGTCTTTCGGATATGGTAAAGTTGAGACTAAAATAACCCAAATTGATAACCCGAAAATTGTAGACCTTGAGTTCTCATTATTTTACGCCAAGAATTGATGAGCAAAAGAATTGAGCAATATTTGAGGCTCAAATTTTTGTTCTTCACTTTTGCTGATATTTTTTAGTGTTAGTGGCTGAAAATGACGGAGTTGGTGGAAGAAGTTCAAAGGGGTTGGATTCGATACCTTAAACAAACCCGCTTTAAATCCAAGATTCTTGTGCCATGGTGTGCAATGTGCATGCAAGCTGAACTCCAACTAGTGGTTTAGTGGGTCGGTTACGGGTCTGATCAGACTTAAGTAAATATGAGCCGAGCTAAAAAAAACTCTTTACATTAATGAAAATTTGAAAAGAATAAGCAAATTAATATAATAAATCCAAAAATTAAGCAACTTCAAAACTTATAATTCCCAAAATAAGGACTTTTTGTCCAAAGTACAAGTTCGGGGTTATTAACAGCGAACAAAGATTTTGACTATTTGTATCAAGCTTCTTTGTTCGTTGTTACCCAATGAGACTAAGTGCTATTTTCCTTGTTCCAATTGAATTGCTATTTTATAGGGTCATGTCAATTTTCCGATGCTAATTTTTAGGCTTTTAATTATTTAATTCTCTGTTTTATTTCCTAAAAATTTGGGAAAGTTGATAAATTAGGGGTGATTTTGTTTAATTGTATAAATATTTTGATTAAAACCTAAAATTAACTTCCCTATTTTATTTCCTAAAAATTTGGGAAGGTTGATAATCATGGGATTGAGATTTTAGGGTGATTTTATTTAATTATAAAAATCTGATAACCGTAGCTTTTTAATAATTAAAAGCCTAAATTTTAGATTTTAATTGCTACAAGTATGTTAATTAAAAACCTAAAAGTGGGTGATTTTACCCATAATTATGTTAGCGACAAGTACGTTAATTAAAATCTGATAACCGTAACTTTTTAATAATTAAAAGCCTAAAAATTTTAGATTTTAATTGCTACAAGTATGTTAATTAAGTATGTTAATTAAAAACCTAAAAGTGCAAAAGTTGATAAATTAGGGGTGATTTTACCCATAAATATGATTAATTCAGTGTGTCGTTCTTTCCTTTGGGTTTGGTGTTAGCGACAGCTCTAAGCCTGGAAATATGAGTTGGTCAAAGGTTTGTAAACCTAAGAAGTTTGGTGGTTTGGGTATCCGTGATCTCCAACTTTGGAACCTTGTGGCCGTTGGGAAAGTAGAATGGCATATCAGTTTTCTCAGTGAATCCTTATGGGTAACGTGGGTGCATGAAGTATATACGAAAGGAGGTAATTGGGCTGTCTTCAACCCCCCGCCTACTGTGAGTTGGACAATGAGGAAAATCTGCCAAACAAAGAACAAATTGCTCCTTTTTGTCCAACAATCTGAGTACTCTTTTCATCAGGTTTATGAGAAATGTCAAGGAGACCAAACTCGAGCCCGATGGGATAAGATAGTTTGGCATAGACTTGCTATTCCAAAAATTAGGTTTGTTCTTTGGTTGGCTATGAATGATGTGTTGAAAACTAAAGTTAAATTGAAGAGATTGGGTACAGTGCCTGATGATCTATGTCCACTCTGTGGTTTGCATTCAGGGACAACAGATCATTTGTTCTTCCAATGTCCTTTCAGTAATTCATGTCTCAAGCTTATTCAGATCTGGCTAGGGATACGATGCAAATTGGACAATCTCAGGAAGCTCGACTCTCGTAGGTGGAAGCTTCGCAAATCAATGAAAGGGGTGGTCATAACAGTTTTAACCTGTCTATCCTATTATGTCTGGAAATCTAGGAATGAAGTTGTATGGTTGGGCTTTGTTAGGAACATTGCTTCAGTAGTTGAGCAAGTTAAGCTCGATGTGCGAGCTCGTCTTAAGGCCTTAGATTCTGATGTTATTTTAGCTAATTAGGCCTAGTTTCTGGCTTGTTATTTGCTTGTATTGGATATTGCTTTCCCTGATTCTTCCTTCCCTAGACCTGGGTAAACGGTCGGTCGGTCGGGTTACGGGTCGGGTCACTTTCGGGTCAGGTCATTCTCGGGTCGAGTCATTTTCGGGTCGGGTCACTCTCGGTTCCGGGTCGATCGGTTTGACCCAACGGGTTATGAATAATGAAAATTTGAAAAATGATTTTTCCATATTTTATTATTTATGAAACTTTTTTAATAAAAAAACTATTTCTCATCCCTATGACATTAATCCACATATCAATTAACACAAAAATAAAGCCTTATATGTGATTGAATTCAAGTTAAAAGAAATCAGTATTTACGACGCTCGTTGTTTAAACTTTAAATCTCTATGTATAGTTGGATTGGTAAGATACGTGTCACGTTAGAAAAACCAGATATGCGATTTTCTAAAACTAGTTGGTATGTCGGGTTCATCTAAGTGTAAAGAAAATAAGGGAATTAATACTTATGTTGAAAGACTTGTAATATACGTGCTTCATAAAAGTTATTGCGTTTACTAAAGTTGTAACTTTAGATAAAAATGACATTAAATATCTTCTCATTTTCTCATAAAAAATATTTTCACAATTTTCATGTTGGAAAAATATACAAATAACTAAGTACTTATTTCGACTTATAAGATACACGTTTTATAATCTAGAGTAGCGACATTTCATTTCTGAAAAGCTCATTCAAATGTGCAAAAAGTTCTTATAAATTATATCGATGTGCTAACTGAAATGTAGAAGAATAAAAAACTCATTTGACTGATTTAACAAGATATATGTATTCAATTAAGATGATTATAACGTCCTTTTTTTAAAGAAAAATAATTACGATGGATAAAAAGTTGTTAAATGCGTATTTTTTGAGATCTATTAAAGTGTTTTAGGGTTCAAATGATATAGTCAATACGTTGAGATACGTTGAAAACAAAAAATTTATTTGAAATGAATTCTAACATTGAGATTACTCTAAAAATTGACAATAACCTGTCAAAACGGGTCGGTCGGGTCGGTTGCCGGTCGGGTCATTTTCGGTTGGGTAATTATCGAGTCGGTCATGTTTCGGGTTAAGTCGATTTTGGATCGGTCAGGTTCGGGTTTTGATGGGTCGGGTCCCAGGTCCATTTTCGGGTTGGATCAAATTTTCCAGGTCTACCTGTGCACATGAAGGGTGGGTGGGAGAAACCCTTCCTCGAAGGTGGGCTCCTTCTACAAACTGATGCAATATCGAGGCTGGTAGAATTCAGTGTTGGTTTAGTTTTGTACTGGTTTCAGGATTTATGAAATTTTCATTTTTCCAAAAAAAATAAATTAAAAACCTAAAAGAAACTTTCCTATTTTATTTTCCTAAAAATTTAGGAAAGTTGATAATTATGGGGTTAAGGGTGATTTTATTCAATTATATAAAGTGACACAATGTTATTTTAATTAAAAACTTACAAATTAACTTTCTTATTTTATTTCCTAAAAAGTTAGAAAAGTTGATAATCATGGGATCATGGGTAATTTTATTCAATTTAAAAAGTTCATAACCATAGCTTTATAATAATTAAAAGCCTAAAAATTAGCCTTGTAAAATTGACATATATGGCCCAAGACATAACCATTAAAATTGGAAAAGAAAATATCAATTAGCCTCGTAATTGTTCGTTGTTGATAATAGCGAACAAAGAAGCTTGGTCAAAAATGGTCAAAATCTTTGTTCGTTGTTACTAACAGCTAACAAAGACCTTGACTTTTTTGACCATGTTTCTTTGTTTGTTGTTAGTAACAACCATGGTTATTAAAATCACGATTTTGATCTACGATTCTACAATTTTACAATCCAAAAGCAAGCGAGCGATTTGAGTCGTGGGTAGAATCGTAAGTTGGTAAGATCTTATGATTCTAATTACAATAAAATTTATAGAGGTAGAATCATAACACGATTATAAGATCCTACGATTTAGCTATCAGATTCTACAAATTTATTATTAATTTTTATTAGTTTTTCTTATGTGTTTTACTTTCGATTCAATGTTACAACATCATAACTTTTAAGTAATACATTTCTTCATTGGTGTGAAGATTCAAATAATTATTAATTTTTTTTCCATTTCATTCTTTTTTTTTGAAATAAATCTGATGACGTATTATTAATCAAGACCAGCCAAGGCTAATAGATCTTCGGGGAAAGGATTCATACAAATTTTCTCGTTAGCAGTACTCGTGTTTCATCAAGCAACAAAGTGAGCTACGTCGTTACCACTACGAGAGACCTATACAAAACCATCAAAACAAGACATCATAGAGAGAAGTTTGCCGTGCAGCAAAAATGTAACACCCCGATATTTTTCCGGATATTTTCACAATATTTTCCGATAAGTTTGAATGGTTTACAAGTAGTGTTATTATTTATTTTTTTCTTAGAAGAGTATGATTTCATTGGGTTGGACCATGGAATCTTAGCCCTTTAAGGCAATGAAGAGCATTTAAGCCCAAACTTGTTCACTAACCTATTCTTGTTTTCAAAACAAAAAAAATAAATAAATAAAATAAAATAAAAGTGGAGAGCAAGGGGTGGCCAACCCTTAGGGAGACTGTGAGAAGATTTTGTAACCTCTATTTTGGAGCAATGAAGAGTTTAAGGCAATAAGATTATTATTAAATCTTACCTATTCTCATAAATCACTTCTTACCATACATCCTTACATTTAAAAACTTTGCAAGAAACACTCTCACAAAATATCTTCCTCACACGCCTAGGATTACCTTTTTGTTTCAAGTGGTGTCTTGATCTTTTGCTAATTGTGAGTAAACAATCCTTAATCTATTTTTATTTTAAGTTTTAATTTGAATTTCTATGATTTTTATATGTGATATTTTATAAATTATGAGTTGTTTATGATTTAAAATTTCATATGTAGAAGTTATTTATGATCTTAAGTTTTATGATTATCATAGGTGTTTAAGGGTTATGAAAATATATATATGGGTGAGAAGGATTTGTTGTTTGATATGATGAAATATGTATATAATCGAAATGCATTGTGATAGCTCAGATTTAGCTTGAAAAAGACTTGATAGACTACTCATATCAACGAGGTGCATCTTCTTTTCATGGGAGCCCATTTGCTAAGAACTCCACAGTTAAGCGTGCTTGGTGGGGATCAATCTTAGGATGAGTGACCTCTTGAGAAGGTTTCCCGGGTGTAAACGAGTCAGGCCAAAGTGCGCTGAAAAAACTTGTGTTGGTTTGTGGGGCCAGTCTAAAATATTCATTAATATTCATCGGCGGTCCGAGGGGCCGGGGTGTTAAATGTATGCTCATGCAATGTTTGCGAGGTGTAAGATATTATATTATTGTTTAATATGAGGAATTTGCAATAATGCTAGAGAAATCTTTTTCTTAAAAGACATTATATATATATATATATATATGTATATATATATTATATATATATATATATATATGTATTATATATATATATATATACAGTATATATATATATATTATATATATATATATATACATATATATATTATAGTATATATATTATATAAATATATATATATATATATAATACGATATATATATATATTATATATAATATATATATATTATATATATATCATATTATATGATAACATCATATATATGCTTATTATATTAATATATTATACTATATATATATATGTATATATATATAATAGCATATATATATATATCAGTATCATATGTATATATATTAATAGCATATATATATATTAGTAAATATATGCATATAAGTATATATATGTATAATGTATACTATATATTATATATAACATATATATATATATATATATATATATATATTTATATAATATATACTATATAAATATATATATAATATATATAATATATATGTATGTATGTATGTATGTATGTATGTATGTATTTATGTATGTATGTATGTATGTATGTATGTATGTAAGTATGTATGTATGTTTCTTTGTTCGTTGTTACTAACAGCTAACAAAGACCTTGACTTTTTTGACCATGTTTCTTTGTTTGTTATTAGTAACAACCATGGTTATTAAAATCACGATTTTGATCTACGATTCTACAATTTTACAATCCAAAAGCAAGCGAGCGATTTGAGTGGTGGGTAGAATCGTAAGTTGGTAAGATCTTATGATTCTAATTACAATAAAATTTATAGAGGTAGAATCATAACACGATTATAAGATCCTACGATTTAGCTATCAGATTCTACAAATTTATTATTAATTTTTATTCGTTTTTGTTATGTGTTTTACTTTCGATTCAATGTTACAACATCATAACTTTTAAGTAATACATTTCTTCATTGGTGTGAAGATTCAAATAATTATTAATTTTTTTTCCATTTCATTCTTTTTTTTTGAAATAAATCTGATGACGTATTATTAATCAAGACCAGCCAAGGCTAATAGATCTTCGGGGAAAGGATTCATACAAATTTTCTCGTTAGCAATACTCGTGTCTCATCAAGCAACAAATTGAGCTACGTCGTTACCACTACGAGAGACCTATACAAAACCATCAAAACAAGACATCATAGAGAGAAGTTTGCCGTGCAGCAAAAATGTAACACCCCGATATTTTTTCGGATATTTTCACAATATTTTCCGATAAGTTTGAATGGTTTACAAGTAGTGTTATTATTTATTTTTTTCTTAGAAGAGTATGATTTCATTGGGTTGGACCATGGAATCTTAGCCCTTTAAGGCAATGAAGAGCATTTAAGCCCAAACTTGTTCACTAACCTATTCTTGTTTTCAAAACAAAAAAAATAAATAAATAAAATAAAATAAAAGTGGAGAGCAAGGGGTGGCCAACCCTTAGGGAGACTGTGAGAAGATTTTGTAACCTCTATTTTGGAGCAATGAAGAGTTTAAGGCAATAAGATTATTATTAAATCTTACCTATTCTCATAAATCACTTCTTACCATACATCCTTACATTTAAAAACTTTGCAAGAAACACTCTCACAAAATATCTTCCTCACACGCCTAGGATTACCTTTTTGTTTCAAGTGGTGTCTTGATCTTTTGCTAATTGTGAGTAAACAATCCTTAATCTATTTTTATTTTAAGTTTTAATTTGAATTTCTATGATTTTTATATGTGATATTTTATAAATTATGAGTGCATCTTCTTTTCGGGGCCCATTTGCTAAGAACTCCGCAGTTAAGCTGCTTGTGCAGGGATCAATCTTAGGATGAAATGACCTCTTGAGAAGGTTTCGGGTGTAACGAGTCAGACCAAAGGTCATGAAAAAACTTGTGTTGGTTTGTGGGGCCAGTCTAAAATATTCATTAATATTCATCGGCGGTCCGTGGGGCCGGGGTGTTAAATGTATGCTCATGCTATGTTTGCGAGGTGTAAGATATTATATTATTGTTTTATATGAGGAATTTGCAATAATGCTAGAGAAATATTTTTCTTAAAAGACATATATATATATATTATTATATATATATATATATATATATAATATATATGTATGTTATATATATGTATATATATATATATATATATGTACATATATACATATATATTATTATATATATACATATAATGCTGCATAGCTGTGGCATATATGTATTATGGCTAGTATGAGCAGGCTGCAGCAGGCTATTGCCAAATGTATGCAGCCATTTATATATACAGCAGCTAGGCTGAGCAGCACATAGCACATACATATATAGTTATGATATATATATATATAATATATTATATATATATTATATATAATGGCATGTGTGTGTGTGTGTGTGTGTGTGTGTGTGTGTTGTGTGTGTTTATATATATATGTATATATAATATGTTGTTAGATATATATATATATATATATATATAATATATATATATAATATATATAATGTATGTATATATGTATAGGTAGATATATATATAATATATACAATATATATATATATATATATATATATATATATATATATATATATATATATATATATATATATATATATATATATGTATGTAGTATGCAATGCATGTATGTATGTATGTGCATGTATGTTTTTGTTAGATTGTTACTAACTGACCTAACAAAGACCTGACTTTTTGACCATGTTCTTTGTTTGTTATTAGTAAAACCATGGTTTATTAAAATCACGATTTTGATCTACGATTCTCAATTTTACAATCCAAAGGGATTTGAGTGGTGGGTAGAATCGTAGTTGGTAAGATCTTATGATTCTAATTACAATAAAATTTATAGAGTAGAATCATACCTCCATTATAAGATCCTCATTTAGCTATCGATTCTACAAATTTATTATTAATTTTATTGTTTTCTTTATGTTTTT
>CM033454.1:9629944-9716738 GCA_019425755.1 Amaranthus cruentus | reverse complement strand
ATATATATATATATATATATATATATATATATATATATATAGAAAATGAAATTTAGTTTTATAACTGATCTTGGAAATCATGTAAATATGATTATTGAGATTTAATAGATAATTAAACAATTAAATTTATATTTTATGATGAAATTTAGTCTCAACACAATAATACTCATTGACAATTACCACATTCTACAATGCTAAGATAATAAGCCACATTTAACAATAATCATGTGTGTAAATGTTATAGCAGAGATTGAAAATCCTCAAAGTTGCTGGTTTGGTAACCAGAGAGACCTCTATGAGTCTATTCCTTATAAATATCATACATGTTCTTTTTAAGTTTTCAAGAAATCAAGTGATGTATAATCTATAATTATACATTATAATAAAAGAATTAAAAAATTTTAAATGACAACATTAATTATAAAGCTTTGACAAAAACATTTTTACAAGTTAAAATGTGTCTTTGAACATTCAAAAATTTCTTTTTATATAGTAATAATTTTAAGTAATAAAAAAAAGTTTTCAAAAAAAAAACTATATTACGTCAAATATGCATAACTAATTAAAATATCTTTAATACCTTCACATACCAAGGGCATCATTTGGCCGCCACTACTTTACAAATGATTTGGTAATAAAATATCAAAACTATCTTTAAGGATCAATTAGCAATTACAGGCTTTAAGTTTAGTCGTTTTCAAATAAACAGCCGCAAAGTTTTTTTTTACAAACAACAACCTTCAAGTTGTCAAACACGACATTGATACAGCCACTTCACCGGATGACCTACTAAGTGACCGTTGACGAAGGTGAATGACCTTTGACTTTCAAATAAATTCCTTAATTTAACCTAATTAACCAATTACCCTTAATTAAACCCTTCTTCTCCAACCTCTTTCTATCCCTTTCGAAACACCACCACCATTCCTCCACCCCAACACCACAACCACCATTAAAATCCTATTTTCTTTCTCTTTGATGGGTTGTTCTAAAACTCCTTTAATTTCCTCCAAAGATATGCTCTTTTGTGGGTCTTGATATTCTTCTTTTATAGAACAAAACTCAAAAAAGAAATATTATGTTTTTGAATAAAAGAGGTGAATTTGAAGAAAGTTGTGGTTTTTATTTCTGGGTTCTTTTTTGTTTTATGGTATTCAAGTGGAAACTGGAGGTGGGTTTTTTGTTTGGGGTCCAACAATGACATTATGTTCTTCCAGCTTTAGTCTTTCTCTCTTTCATTGTTATTTTCAAGCTTGATTTTGTACAATCTTCTTTACACCAAAAACCTTAATTAAATCATCCCCTAAAAAACCCTAAATTGTAAAAATCCTCCACCAAAACTTATTGGAGGTCGAAATTCTACTAGGCCTTAAATCGGATCCTAAGATTTCATATAACAAAAATGTAGATCTAATACTGAAATACTTAAAATTCAAAAAAATCAAATTAAAAAAAGATATTTGTATGTCTTCTCTCTCATAAAAAATAAAAATCCCAAATTCAAGAAACAATTTGAATGCAACTATTTTTTTAATAGATCTATTTGAACACAATTAACTATGACTAGATTATCTAATGACCCAACTCTTAGATTTTAAGAAACAAATTCAAGTGATGATAGTAGTAGTAAATTACTAGAAGAATGGAAAGTAGAGTGAACATTATATTAAGAACATATGATAAAGAGAAAGAAAAGAGGGGTTTTAATGGTGATGGTGGTGGAGGTGGTGGTATTGGGGACTTAGGGTGGGAGAATAGTGGTGATTGAGAACGAGTAGAGAGAGGTTGGGGAAAAGGGTTTAATTGGGAGTAATTGGGTAATTAGGTTTGATTAACGAATTTAATTGAAAGTCAAAGGTCATTCACCTTGATCAACGGTCACATAGCAGGTCATACGGTAAAGTGACTATATCGCTGTCATATGACAAACTTTACAGCTGTTTATTGGAAAACGACTAAACTTAATGGCCATAATTGGTAATTAATCCTATCTTTTATGATATAAACTACTTAATACAATTTAAGCAAATTCAACATCATGCATATTATTAATTTTGTTGAGAAATAACAAATAACATGTTTTAAGAGTTTTGTCATGTCTTTTGATTTTATTGGAAATGAGTGGATTATTGAATTATGTAAAAATAGTTTATATATATATGTGATTATTTTGTTACGCTAACTTTTAATAGATGGATATATAATATTAAGTGTAGATTTTGATATTTTATTGGGCATTATTATTTCGTAAATGACTTTGCAGCAAATAAGATCTACAAGTATTTTGTGTTGAATATTATTAAGTGCAATTATTTTATTGTTGGTGATAGTTGAGGTGAAAGGCTTTTTGATCGCGATCTCCTCATCATGAGGGTATTGGTCTGTCTTTTTTCCACCCTTTTTAGATCCTATCTTGAATGAAACTCATTGGGATTATGATGATGACAATAATGTTATTATTTCTATTAAGACTCCAAAGCAGGCAAGTTCTCCAATTTCCGAATAAATCACACTCCCTCATATTCACTCTAATAGTCTCATTTGTCAATACAATAATTTTATCATTAATCATTTACATCACTAATTGTATATAATTAAAAATTATAAATATTTGATATTAATGATCTTTGCATTGACACAAACGAAACAAAATCTTAATCGAGTATATTTATAAAATAAAAATAAAACATAAATTTAGAGAAATTGATAAACAATGTCAGAAGTAGTAATTATACAAAAAGCCACAAGACAGAGGGGAGTATGACACTAGCATCAAGTGTACAACAAATGGACAAAAAAGCAAGCAAGATAGAAGTATGAAACTTTACATTATGTAAAAATAACATATTAGATACCGATCGAACAGGACATTATTGAGTATGATGTGTCGATCATTCAAGGCAATAGGGATGAGCTATATATATGCTTTTTTGCTACACCCAAATCTCCAAGAAAAAGGAGTTCATAGTTTACATGATTTATTCCTCTAATTAAAATATCTCATATTGGACCAAGAATCTCTATTTGCACTCCAAAGTATATATTCTAAGTTTCTAGCATTCCAATGTATACAGTGGAGGATTCAGATTTCAAAATTATGGGTAACATTAATCATAGGCTGATCTATGTGGTAACAAAGGGTAGGCTGCTCATACTTTTTTTTAAAAAAATTAATATTCATTTTAAAAAAATTAATATTCTGTAAAAAAAAAATAATTCTATCTGACTCAGTACAGCTGTGTAGCAGTGTAGGCAGCTACGCCTACCCGTGAAGGCAGAAGGCGTGAAAAACTGAAAACTCATCCCTCCCCTTTCTCTCTCCTTCCCTAATCCCTTTCTTACCCATTTTAAAATTGAATTTGCTAATTCCTTCCACTATTCTTGTATTCCATTTCCATATTTTCATTCTCCTATCCTTTCCACAGCTTCCACCGCCACCGCACCAGCTGCCACCGGCCTACCTCTCTAGCTTTCGTTTGCCGGCAACCGACTGTCACGTACTCTGCGGCGTGAACCACCATTCTTGGCCTTTTTTTTTTTGAAATACCATTCTTGGCCTCTTAGGTATAATTTATTGGAAGTTATCTTTAAAGGTTATTTCTCATTCAATTAATTAAGTATTTCATCACTTAAAAATTAAAATCTTTAATTGTATTGTAGTCTTGTTCATTTAATGGTTATTGTATTTTTGAATTAATTAATTATTGTATTTTTGTTTAGCCATTTAAGGTTTGAGGACACTGTGGTTTTATGGTTTAAATTTTGAATTGATTAATTAATTAATTATTGTGAATTTTGAATTGATGAATGGTTATTATTGTCAATTAATTAATTATTTTAGGGTTTGTGGACACTAATGACAATGTGATTTGTTTTGTAAGCTTGTTCTTTTAACAGTTATTTTGATCATAACTAGTTTTGTTTTTGTTATCTTGTACTCCCTCCAATTCACAACTATTGTCCCATTTACTTTTTTACACTTACCGAGACAACATTTTAACTCTTAATATCTCTAATTATTCTTAATCAAAAATTATAAAAAGTTGATATCAATAATCCTTGTATCGAGATGAATCAAAAAAGATCCCACATAACTATATTTTAACTTATAGATTAAGAGTAAAATATAAATTGAGAGTGATACGTGAATAGTGCCCAAAAACAAATGGGATAGCTGTTTTGAATTGGAGGGAGTATTTCACTATGTTAGACTTTAATCTCATTGTAATTTGTAACTTGTAATTTGGAGCAATGAAATATTTTTGGAATGCTCATTTTATAAACAATAATGTCAGCCGAAATTTATTTCAACACGTTGGTGAATCATAAATGGTGCTACCCATGCTTTTGAATCCTGGATCCGCCTATGACATCAACGTGCTGAAATAAATTAATAAAATATTCGATAGAGTCTTGTATGTAAATAAACAAACAAAAAAATTTTCATTACACCAAATTGACATGTACAATAATAATAATCTCATCTCAGTGCCACTAAAAATGGGGCGATAAATGTCATCTGCGCCGCATCGTACAAAGTTACAAGTTACAAGTTATTAGTTACAACGAGATCAAAGTTTGACATAGTGAAATACTTCCTCCGTTCTGAAATTCTTGCTAAATTACGGTTGTTGACGCTATTCATCGTTCAAACTTATTTTAATATTACGGTGTAAGAAAAATTATAGGCAAGTGGAATCTGGTTTGAATCATCTAATCGCATACTTTCATAAAATTAGCTTTTTATAATTTAGATGTACATATTTCAATATATAAATTAAAATAACATATTAGACTACATAAAAAGTCAAATGTAGTCAATATAATAGAATGAATTACGAACAAGATAAAAAAGAGGAAAATTATTTTTTCTAAAAAAACGTAGGTAGCCTATGCTACTCATTGTTAATTTGTTACAATGTGTATCCGCCATTAAATATATATTTTAACAAGTACTGAAATAACCCACATGTGATCTTATATATTAAAAAAGTAGAGAAGGGTTGGTTAAGCTCCTCCTATTGCAAATTGTGTGAAAGGCCGATGACAAATTTATTACTTAGTTCACCCATATTGTTGGAATTAAAGACTTTAGTTGACATCTTTCCATCTTTGATTATTTTGTTGTATTTCTAGTTATAAGATGCTCCATTTGTCAAAAACTTAGTTCAAACAAAAGTTTAAATTGATGGTCGTTAGTTCATTACATCGCATAATATAATAACATACCCGTCACACGAGAACCCAAAGGGTTAGAATTATAAGGGATATAGTTAATATAAATGCAGTACAAACGCTGCTTAAATTTGACACTAGAACATATTCGCAAATTACAGTTTTGTCATGTTTACTTCTTATAGGAGTACAAAGTCAAGTGACCAACACAACAAACACTTACGGGTAATGGAAATGATTTGCAGTGTAAATTTTAATAACATGTATTATTTCATTTTCATGATAATGAAAGTTTGATCATAAAAAAAACATTGTTCATAATTTTTCATTACCAGTTAATACCACATGTTCAAATAGTAATGCCATGGAATGAATTTTGTGAAGAAAATAAGATTGTTAACGGAGAATAATAATGGCTTTAAATTTGTCAAGATATATTCCTATCCAAATTACACTAATTTTCCCAATATCATTCCCACCATTCAGTACCAATTACCAAACGAGCCATTATTGTATCACAAAATGCTTTATATATTAGAAAAATTTGCTCAAAATAATCCCAACTGTCACCCGTTGGTTAAAAATAATCCCAACTATCAATTATTTTTTAATAATCCCAACTATTCTCATAATTTGTTGAAAACATACCCACCTCCTCTTTAACCGGTTACAACATGTAACTTTTCCACTTTTTTCTTTCTTTTTTGATTAATACATGAAGGAGAAGGGTTATTTTGAACAGTTAAATAAAAAAGAAAAGAAAAATAAGTGAAAAAGTTACTTGTTTCAGCCGGTAACAAGGGGATGGGTATGTTTTCTACAAATTATGAGAATGGTTGAGATTATTAAAAAATAATTGATAGTTGGGATTACTTTTGGCCAACGGGTGATAGGAATTATTTTGAGCAAATTTTCCTATATATTAAGTCTATCACCTTACTAGTGTTTCTAAAATAAGTGATGTAAGACAATTGTAATAAAGTACATTAGCTAGTAACATTGCAAACGTAAGAATAAAGTCCTAGTAAGTAGTAACTCATTATTCTCTCCTCTTTTCTTCATCTAGAATCTCATTCCCAAGGTTATATGTCAAAAGTTTTCATACATTCTAAGCCAAGTGGCAACTTAAAATTATTAACTATGTCAGTTTTACATAAGCAAACACTTTCTCTATATGCTACTTACTATACAACCACATTATATACAACACTAGATAAACAGGCATTTGATTCTGAAATCACTACATCAAAAGTTACAACTTCATACTTTGGAAAAAAAAAATTAAGCAAAGCGTAGTCTTAACTCTTAATGTATATTCCACTTGCTACAAATCCTGAGATACTCATCTATCTTGATAGAATTGCATTAAAGACAAAGAAGGAGATTTTTATGAAAAAAAGTGAATATGGATAATAAATGAAGAAAGATAATGAATTGTGTCGATGAAATTAAAATAGAGTTAAAATATATGGATGAGATTGAAAGAAAGTGGTGGGTCATTGTCTCAAAATAGAAATGGTGCAAATTAAATGGGACGGACCAAGATAAAAAATGATGCAAATTGAGTGGGACATAGGGAGTATATCTGATATTAAATCAATCAACTCAAAACTGCATCAAACATATTTCCATCCTCTTTGAATTGCATCAAAGAGAAATTGGTGTATTTTTTAGAAAATGTAATAATGAAAAGAGAATAAATAGTATGGAAGAAATTAAAAGAAAGTTAAAATATGTGAATGAGAATAAAAAAAAAGTGATCGAAAATTGTCCAAAAATAAAAATGATGCAAATTAGTTGGACAGACTAAAATGAAAAATGATGCAAATTCAATGGGATAGAGGGAATATCATTTAACATGTTTCTCCCTTATTATGCTACTTACAAAACAATCTTGTGTCGTGTTTGGGAACCATGATTTCATTTGGAAATTTAGAATTGGCTCAAATTTATTGTTTTGACAAATCAAAAATTTTTAAATTTGGATTTAGATCAAATTCCACCATTCTTTTTAAATAGTTAAAGTTGGGAATTTGAGAATGACTACCCAAACCTTGTCATCCTCAAATTCTTCATTATGATATCCTAATTGAAATCAATAATTTAAAATGAAATACTTGTTTCCAAACATTACAAAAAGTCATTTCTAACCAAAAACATTGGTAAATTCCACATGGTAGCATCCAACCTTCATGAAACGCTAGTGGTTACCTTTTTGTAATAATTTTCCATATAGTAATATCTAGTTTATGCACCATCTAACCGTCGTTTCATTTTCCATTAAATTCTTCTTAATTTCCGTTTAATTCACTATTTTGTAAGATTATTTTTCCACATGGAAGCATCGAATTTATGCTCTCAAATATTTAATTCACCATTTTAACATTTGATTTACCGTTTAAATGTATTAGTGCTCTAACAAAGGATAAAAGGATGACTTCTAAGCCATCATCTTCAAAAGCATCTTAAATGTAGTCTAGATTTTTTTTTATATATTAGTGCTTGAAATACACCTTTGAACTTTGATGATAATAGTTAAGTACATATGTATCAATGCTTGAAATGCACCTTTTGAACTTTATAATTTTTATTAAGTACATATGTTTTATTTCTTAGAATGCACATTTTGAACTTATGAAATGCACCTTTTGAATTATATATTTGTGCTTAAAATGTACCTTTTGAAATTTATAAGGCCAACAATTTGAATGAAAACAAAATTGTTGCAACATTTGAGAGCGTTGATGAATTAAACGGTGAATTAAACGTCAAAATGATAACTTAAACATTTGACAGCATAAACTAGATGCTAACATGTGGAAAAATATTACAAAATGGTGAATCAAACGGAGATTGACAAGAATTTAACGGAAAATGCTACGACTGTTAAATAGTGCATGAACTGGATGCTACCATGTAAAAAATGTTTTCAAAAGAGCTACCACTAGCGTTTCATGAAAGTTGGATGCTATCATGTGGAATTTCCCAAAAACCATACATACTTGATGAAACCATATACCCATCATGTTCAATTTGAATTATCATTCACCAAACACGGCCAAGAGCCAAAGATATACGTTGACATGTGGCAACGCTTATTTTGTAATTACATTGAAATGACAAATATTGATTCAACAAAAAGGAAAATAATTAGAATACGATTAGGATCACAAAACTTATACAGTGAAAAACGGAAAAAACTTGATGTAAAAATTCTATTTCTATTGAATCGAAAACCCTAATTACATCCGTGAATCAATAATTCAATTGAAATTCAATGGAGATATAAGTGAGCATAAATCAACAATAACATTTACGAATTCGGGTATAATGCGAATTGTCAACTGCAATTACCAGAAATACACCTTAATAATGGAGGAAATTAGGAATGATTGTTTTTCTTTCTTCAAATTTCATTCCAGAATCAGTGATTATATTAATATTATATTTGATTTGGATTAGGAATTTCTGAAATAAATACATGTTTAACATTTGCCCATACTAGGCCTTTGGTTGTAAGTTTTATAAAGAGAGATTCCACATGGTAGTATCGAATTTTCATGAAACGCCAGTGGTAGCACTTTTGAAAGATTTTTTCACCTGGTAGCATCTAATTTATGCCTATCTAACCGTCGTAGCATTTTCCGTTAAATTCTTGTCAACTTCTGTTTAATTCACCATTTTGATGTTTCTATCCTTATTTATAAAGATAACAATTTGAGCGGAAACAAAATTGTAAAGATAACAATTTGAATGAAAACAAAATTATTACAACATTTGAGAGCTTTGCTAAATTAAACGGTGAATTAAATGTAAAAATGGTGAATTAAAGATTTGAGAGCATAAAAATGATTTAAGAAAATTATAAAGACAACAATCAACACTTTATAAGGGTAGAAACATCATAATGGTGAATTAAAAAGAAAATGTCAAGAATTCAACGGAAAATGCTACGACAGTTAGATAAGGCATAAACTAGATGTTACCATGTGGACAAATCTTACAAAAGTGTTACCACTGGTGTTTCATGAAAGTTCGATGCTACATGTAGAATTTCCCTTTTATTAGTGCTCGTAATACAAAAGTTGACAGAGATTAACTTTGATTTCAGGTTTGTCGTAGTTTTGTAAGTTTTATAAATCACAAATTCTTACTTGAGACCACAAGAGAAACTCCTCAATTTTGGCTCAGCACAAATTATAAATTAAAAAAAATTTAATAAAACTGATTTAGTACACGCGCGTTTCATGTCACCTCTTTCTTAACTTTTCAACTTCCATTTATGGTTTTTACACTACTAGATAGTACCCGTGCGACAGTTTTTATTAAATTCTTTGTTATATATGTATAAACTAAGATTTTATAGTCATTTAATAAATAAAATTGAAAAATTTTATAAGTAATTGAAAAAAATAAAATACGTAATTTTCTAATACATTAATTGATATGACCTTAAAAATCAATTAATAAGGATAATATAGTAAAGTCAATAGTATAACTATAAGTCATGACATCATCATAGAGTTTTAAAGGGAAATTTTTTTTATTGAGGTTGTGACACGTAAGCAAATTTATAAAGTGATGATGTAATCCATATTTTGTTTTAGTAATTATTACTAGATAATCCCCGTGCGATGCACGGTTTTTGTAAAAAAAAAACAAATAAAATGAATTATTCTAAATTATTGGTTATTGATTTTCAATGAAGTATTATTAATAACAATAGCAAATATTTGATGTTTTTTATTTTTAAAACACTTATTTATAAGTAGTTATGTATGATGTCCGACGTTAAAAAATATTATTTAATATTATTTTAATTTTTAGCACGTAAGCATAACAAACTATGTTAAAAATAAATTTTAGTTTCAATAAATTGTTTTGAACACAAATTACAAAATTAATTCATATGAAATAATTTAAATTATGATAGCATTCATATATTAAAAAACTATTTAAATAATAATACAAATATATATAATGAAAAAACCTTATCATGTATATAAGACTATCTCAATGTTGAAAAGGGCTCATTTATATCTTATCGAGCACTATAAGATTATAAGTGACACTTTAAGGTTATAAGTGATCACTTTATAATACTTTAAAAAGTGATCAATTTTAAAAGTGATAATTATTATTTTTACTATTACAATAATGTATTTTCAAATTTCAATATATATATGTTATAGTCCCAATTAAAAGTCTTTAATAATGGTCATCCAATTGATCATCCTAATTATTTTTAGTCTTAATTATCCTTAGCATTTAAGATTTTTATAGTCATCATACTTTCATGATGTCATGTTTGTTGAATGGAGGGAAAATTTTTCATAAGAAGCTGTCACCTCATCAATTTTTGAGGTTGTTTATGTCAGCCGTATTTTGCTTTAGTATTATGTATATGTATAGATAGATTATAGATTATAGATTATAGATTATAGATTTCCTAACAAACTTGCTCTCTCAAACACCATCTTTGAAACTATTTCCTTTTTCAATCTCAAGCTTCCCTTCGGTCTATTGTCGTGTTCAAAGCTTCTCGAACTCGTTCATTCATTCCGTGATTTTGTTCTTCAAGATTTGCGGTTCTCATCAAAAGGTATGTATTGTTTTATTTTTCAATTTTTTTAGGTTAGTTATGTTATATTAAATAATTGGAATTACAATCTTATAATTTTTTTATTAAGGTTCATAAATTGTGAAAAACAGTGATGTTGAAGAAGACAACAATGTCTACTGTTAAGGAGAAGGTAATTAGAGCAACCATGGTTCTTCTGATTTTTTTTTTAAATTAAGTTTCATTGATGGTGGAAAATAGTGATGTTGAACAAGACAACAATGACTAATTTTTAGAGAAAGATCATAAAAGCAATTGGTATTATGATTGTGAACATTTGACATAGCTTGATGTAGGTAGTAGTATAACATTATGTAGTTTGGGTAATATAATTTTTAGTTGGGGTTATAACATAAAGTAGTTGGGCTATAACATAGTTTAGCAGGGTTATAAAACAGTTAAGTTGTGATTATAACATTATTTAGTTGGGGGTATAACATTATTTAGTTGGGATTATAACATAGTTTAATTGGGACAATTACATTGTTTAGTTGGGGTTATAACATCACTTAATTGGAGTTATAACATTGTTTACTTGGGGTTATGACATAGTTTAGTTGGGGTAATAACATTGTTTAATTGGGGTTATGATATAGTTTAGTTGGTGTTATAACATTGATTAGTCAGGTTTAAAAAATAGTTTAGTTGTGGTTATATATTCAAGTTGGGGGTCTTAACACATTTTTTATACATATGATTCGCTAACAAATTTGTAATTTCTTTATTGTAGTGTAGAAAAGAACATATACACAAACTACAAACCTCATTTACCTCTCACCAATGGAAAAGAGGTCACGAAGCTAACTCCCAAACAAATCGAGGATGTTACAGATATTGGATTTGAACAATTGCTCAAGATGAAGCCTTTGGTTTATATTGTAAGTTTTATAAGAACATGTGCACAAGTTTTAGATTATATTTTAACACTCTTTACTGTTTTGTAGTTCAATACTTCTTAAGAATTAAATTATTAAGTTGATATATTTGACTATTGTTATTGAAATAGGACAGAGTTGGTATTATAATACCACATAATTGGTATTATAATAGGATACAATTGAAGTCATAATGATTTACATTTTTCTTTGATATTATTGTCAAATTACAGTAGTTGGAATAAATACTCTCCAGTTTTTCGTTTTGTTCGCTTGTACATATATTACCAACACTAGTGGAAAAAAAGCTATTGGCTGCTAAACATTAGCTGCGGTTCCTAATAAACGCAGCCTTTAATATAAGAAAAAAAAAGACGGAAAAAAAAATAGCACAAAGGCTGCGGTTTTTATTAAAACCGCAGCAAATAAGATTAAAAAAAATTGAAACACTTATATGCTGCGGTTTAGTAATGCCCGCCGCCTTTGTTAATGTTCTCTAAGCTTAAAGAACCCTAAGCCTGATAATTGCCTCATTTTCTTCAGATCTATTTTTCTTGTTTCATTCATTCATTCATTCTTTCTCAATCCAAGTTAGTCTTTCATTCTTTCTTTCTCAATCCAAGTTAGGGTATGTTCTTCACTAATAATTTTGAAAATTTATTACTTCTTCTCTTTGGCTGGTCTGATTCGTTTATGTTGCCATTGGCCTATCTTCTTCCCTCTGGTTCAAACACTCTTCTTCCGTCAACAGATTTCGAACACTTTCACAAATTTCGAACACTCTTCTTCCCTCTGGTTCAATTTCGAACACTCTTTCACAAATTTCGAACACTCTTCTTCCCTCTGGTTTAATTTCGAACACTCTTTCACAAATTTCGAACACTCAACAAATTTGCTGCTTCAATTTCGAACTGTTCCCTCAACAAATTTCGAACTGTTCCCTTAAGTTCTTCCCTCTTCTTCAAGTCCAAGTTTTTCAAGTCAAGGTTTAGATCCAAGTTATTCAAGTCCAAGGTCCTCCTACGGTTGATACTGTGCGGCTTTTTCTTTGGTTGATTTTTGTTGATGTTGTAAAATATTTGTGAAAGCCTCTAATTTTTTAACTTTTTCTTTGGTTGATTTTTGTTGATAGATGTTGTAAAATATTTGTGAAATTGTCCAATTTCTCAGATCTAGTTGATAGATGTTGTAAAATAGATGTTGATAGATGTTGTAAAACTCGGGTAATTTTCATCCGATTTCATCCGATTTCTTCCCAGATTACTGGTAATTTTCACATACCAACAAAGTCAATTTATGTTTTGATTTTTGGGTTTTTGTCTTTAGCTATTTTTAGGTTTTTGTCTTAAGCTATTTTTTGGGTTTTTGTCTTAAGCTATTTTAGGGTTTTTCATCCGATTTCTTCCCAGATTCCTGGTAATTTTCTTCATCTTTTGTTTTGATTTTACATGATTTTTCTTTATGTTTTAGATTTTGATTTCACTTGTTGTTTTTGGGTTTTTTGTTCTTGGAATTTATCATTTTGTTTGATGTAAAAAACCCATCTTTTTTTTCTGTAACTTTTAAGAAGACGATTGTTTCATTAGGTCTGTATTTTCATAGATTGATTCACTTGCTATGAAGAAGAAGACGAAATGGAAAAAAAAAAAAAAAAGTGGAAGTAAAGGTTGCGGTTGTTTTGGATCGCAACAAATAAGTGTATTTGGTTTTTAAAAACGGACTATAGGCTGCGGTTTTTAGAACTGCAGTAAATAAGCTTTTTACATCTACTGCTATTACTAATGCTGCGGTTCAAAACCGCAGCCTATATTGGACTAAAAACCGCAGCGTTTAACGTTTTTTCCACTACTGCAATTATATATAATTCCAAATGTTAGAGTAAATAATACTAAATATATTATGTTATAACCCCAAATATATGTTGTTTTAACACTAAATATATTATGTTATAACCCAAAATATATGTTGTTATAACACAAAATAAACTATGTCAAAACCCCAAATATATGTTGTTATAAACCCAAATATATTATGTTATAACTCGAAATATATTATGTTATAACCCAAAATATATCATGTTACTACACAATATTATACTCTTAACTACATCAATCTATGTCAAATATTAACAACTATAATACTTACTAGCTTGAATCCCGTGCCAAGCACGGAAAATTTAAAAATAATTTCATAAAAATAAACAAAATTAGTTTACATGTATTAATTTGTTATTTGTTAACTATAACAAATATAGAGAAAATACTATTTGACGTGTAAAAGAAATTAAACGTATCACTTTATATTTTCTTATGCATGTAATATCGAGTAATATAGTAATCACAATTTAATCTTTTTAATATCTACTTCTATGTGTAGTTTTTTTTAATATAATATAAAATATCTAAATATTTTAAACTCATGAGTGCTTTTGTGTGTATTTGATGACTTAAGGGAAGATATTTCATAAATGATATTTTCAATAGATGTAGTAGTGTAGTAAAATTAACCTAAAAAAAAGTAGTGTAGTAAAATTTTGTTGATTGAGTAATCAAATTAAATGTATCAATTGACTATTATAACCTGATCAATTAAATATATCAATTGACTATTATAATCTAATTAATTTGAAACTTGCATCAAACGTATTGTCCATTTTGGTAGGCCATTTGAGACGTTAATTGATCAAAATAATAGGACATTCAAACTTAATTATTCTCGTTACCCAATTTAGCTAAATGAGTATTTTGGAGGGAAAGCAATTAACATGAAAGCGACATGTGTCTTATTGAATAACGGTTTTAGTATATAGTATAGATTATATTTGGTTATATTCCAAAATATATGTATATATAACCACAATTAATTTTATTATCCATCTGCAAAAATTAGCTATTGTCATCTTCAACATCAATGTTTTCCACCATTAGCAAACTTTACTTTTTAAAATCAAATTAGAAGAACAACAGTTGCTTTTATTACGTTCCCCAAGTATTAGACATTGTTGTCTTCTTCAACATCACTGTTTTCCACCATTGATGAAGCGTAATTAAAAAAAACCACAATCAAATTCAAACATTAATTCTTCCATTGTTAGACAATCTTGAGGTTGTAGGAGGGTATAGTTGAATGTTGTAGAAGGGAGATGAAAAACTAATATCTTCATAATCGAGGTTGTTTATTGCTTGGGGAAGAGGTAATTAATAATTGGACTTGTCATATTCCAAAACAAAATACACGCGCGTTTGAGAAGAGGCAACAATTTTCTTAAAAAAAGGAATTAACATTATAAGGATGTGGGTTGGGCTCTTGAGAGTTGTCTTTACAAAAGACGATCTCTCAAGAGAGAACCTGTTTATAAATAGTGTTCATGTACGGAAGCATTAATTCAAAAAAATGTTACGAAAGCTTAGGAACAATGAATTTGGCTACGTAAATAATGCATTAAGGTTGTGTTTGGGAACTAGCATTTCATTTCAAAATAATGATTTCAATTATGAAAACATGAATTTTGAGTCAATTTTGAGAATGACAAGGTTTGGGTGGCCATTCTCAAATCCTCATCTTTAAACCATTTTGATAATAATTGTAGATTTGACTCAAATCCAAATTTGAAATTCTAGTATTATCCAAACACTAATTTTGAGTCAAATCTATATTTTGAAATGAAATTCTCGTTTCCAAACATAGTATAAAGTAATTTCAACCAAATTGTTTTGTTTTTTTAACTTTAAAAAATTCTGCAATACGAGCCAAATCGCCTGTTTTGTGCAACTGTGCATCCTTTTTTATTTGCAAAAAACTTGGCCGAGATGGTCTCATTATGAGACCGTCGGGTCGGCCCGATTCGTGCGTGCAACAGCATAACATGGTTTCCCTCGTTTTTTCCATTTTTTTGGGCATATTTAACAACTTTGACCTTAAAGATATCAATTCAACTTAAAGTAAACCTTAAACAAAAAAATTAAATAAATAAATTCATTTTTGACATATAGGTGAGCAATTTTGATGTCAAATTAATCAATTTATACGTAAATTTGTATGTGATTTCACAATATTAGAATAGAATTAATAAAAGTGTTATTCTATCATTTTATGGATGGGTGTGTTGTGAATGTGACTTGAGTGCACATGTGTTGTGTGCATTCATGATTTGGGAATCCTATGAGGTTAATTAAAGATGGGTGATTAAGTGTGCTAATTTGATTGAGGTGTATGAACGTGGCAGGTTCAATGAGGAGTTAAGTTGGAGTTGAATGTGGAAGTTATGGGTATCATTATTGTTGTATGATGATTCTTTTCTATGTGGAAGTTCAAGAAATTTGTCCAAAGGGTACCTGATGCCCACTCAACAAGTCGCTCAACCCGAGCAACATCTCTGTTTGGTCGAGTGCCAAAACAGAATACATCTAGTAGCTTCTGATCTGCTCGCCCGATCCACCGCTCGACCCAGGTGACTCGCTCGACCCGGTCGAGCGAAGCTTCTGACAGCATTGGATGCTGTTTTTCAACGGATCAACTACTTTGTGGAGTTACAACTCATTGAATATCAGTTGTTAAAGACTCTTATTATTGTTTATTATGCCAATTACTACCTACATTGATTCTTATGTAACTCTTAGAGTAATCTAGCATTCTAAATAGTGACTTAAAATGATCAAACAAACACATCAAACACAAACTCCTAAGCCTAAACTCATAGCCTTTTGTTATCTCTTACTCAATTCTAATACTTCATTGTAAGAGTGTTTTCTCATTGAAATAATACAAACAAGCAACTACACACCACAGAGGACGTATTCATCATTGGGTGAACCTCCTTAAATCATTGTGTCAATTTTGCAATTTATTTTTCGTTCTTACATTTGCTAGTTCATTACATTTCCTATCGTTTATCAAAGTTCTTAACATTGTATCGATCCTAGCAATTATTTCAACCGATATCAGAGCCAAGTTGATCTTACGGTGTTGACGAAGTCGTTATTTGGTGAAACATGTTGTCAATGAAACTAGACATTGAGAGGTTTGATGAAAGTGTGAATTTTGGCTTATGGCAAGTTAAAATGAGGGTCGTTTTGGCGTGCAAAAAGCAATTGATGGTGTAGACAAGATGCCGGAAGGTGTGACCGCGGCAAGATGGGAAGAGATCTATTCAAAAGCGCTTTCAGCAATACAATTATGCCTTTCCAATGAAGTACTAAGAGAGGTTATTAAGGAGTGAACAACCAAGGTAATTTGGGAGAAATTGGAGTCATTCTATATGGCCAAGAGTATCACCAATAGGCTACTTTTAAAGAGTAGACTCTATGATCTACGCTTGGAGGAAGGTAAACCTTTGAAACCTCACTTAGATGAATTTTGTTCCATTATTATGGATTTACATAATATTGATGTTAAGCTTGATGATGAAGACTTGGCCATTTACCTATTATGTTCTCTAGCTCCCTCTTATAAAACTTTTAGGGTGTGTTTGGATAGAAGGAAATGGAGGGAAAGGAAAGGAAGGGATTTAGAGGGAGGAAGAATCCCTTGTTTGGATAGCAAAATAGGAGGGAAGGGATTTGGAGGGGAGGGAATTGGAAGGAAAATGTGGATAAATTTTATAAGAGTTGTAATCCTTCCAAAAGTGGAAAGATTTGGAAGGAAAACACAATCTCCCTTCTTTTCTCTTCCATTCCCTCCTAGACAAACAATAACTAGTTTCCTTCCATTTCTCTTCCTTTCCTTTCCCTTCCCTCCTTTCCCCTTCCCTCCCTTTCTTTTCCATCCAAACTTGCTATCCAAACATAGTGTTAGAGAAACTCTACTCTATGGTAGAGATAATTTGAGTAACGATGATGTTAAAAATGCTTTAACACAAAGAGACCTCATCGATACTCAATTGTCACAAAAGCCACAAAATGATTCGGGTGATGGTTTATTTGTAAGGGGAAGGACTCAAGAGAAAGGTTCCACTAGTGCAGGGGCCTAAGAACAAAAACAAGACTTGTAACTATTGCAAGCTTAAAGGCCACATCAAGAAGGATTGTTGGAAATGGAAAAAGAAAAACAATGAAAATGGGGCAAAGGACGGAACTAGTAATGCCGATGCTAGTTATATCAATGATAGTGATGATGGTGGTGTTTTGTTAGCCACACATGGGCACAAAGATGATGATGCATGGATTCTTGACTCGGGGTGCACATTCCACATGACTCCCAACAAAACTTTCTTCCAAACTCTTGAAAGTGTTGATATGGGGAAAATCCATGGGAAACAATACTACATGCAAGGTGGTTGAAATTGGGAGTGTGAAAATGCAAATGTTCGATGGAATAGTGCGGACTTTGACCAATGTAAGTTACGTTCCGGGTTTGAAAAAGAATCTCATTTCTTTGGGTGCTCTTGATAAGATCGGGTGTAGAATCACTTGTGAAGGTGGAGTAATGAAGGACGCTAAGGGATCACTTGTAGTGATGAAGGGGAAGATGAATGGGAGTTTGTATACTCTTGATGGTTCAACTATCTCCGGCTCGGCAAATGTCTCCACAAACACAATTAGGGGTGAAACTTATTCGGATTAAAACCGCAAATCGAACCAGACCAAACCAAATAACAAATATGGTTTGGTGATTTTTTAAATTTGGTTTGGATTAGGTTTGAAAATTCAATAACCAAAATAATTTGGTTTGGATTAGGTTTGGAATTTTTGAAAACCGAAAACCGAATTAATAGACTGAACACCGAAATATTTAAGAATCTAACATAGCCCATTACCACTAGCCTAAGCCCAAAACATATTTTCTAACCTTAACTTACCCTAGACCCCTGTCCTCAACCCGCCGTCCCCTCCCTCTCCTTCTTTAGTTATTTACTTCATTATATATTTAAACCTATCCCTAAAAAACTAAAAACCCTAATCCCATTTCCTTTTTCATTCTCTCTTATTCTTCTTCCCCAACCCCCAGCCATCGACCACCCGTCTCCCGTCCTCCACACTCCACTCCAGCCTTCTTCCCGTCCGTCTTGATTCTCGTCCTGCGTCCAACTGTCTGAGTAAGTCTTCTTCCCCTTTTGTTTTTCGTTTGTGTATATTTGTTTCCTGTTTGTTGTGTTTAATCTATGTTTTTATGTGTTCATTTTAGTATGTTTTTTTGTCTTTAATCTTTGTTTAGGATTCCTTTGTTTATTTAAGTATGTTTTTGTGTAATCTTTGTTTAGGGTTCGTGTTATGTGATTTTTTCTGTTTAGGGTTCGTTTTTCGTTTTTATTTGAGTATCTCCCTAAAAACGTTTTTTCTCGTTTATTTGAGTATCTTGCTGCAATACACTTCTTTTTTGTGTTTATGTTCGTTAAATATATGATAATTGTTGATTGTTGCAATACACTTCATTTTAGGGTTCATTTTTATTTTTATTTGTGTTCATTGTTCTCCATTTAATATATGTTTGATTGTTCTTATTTTTCAAGATGTCAAAGATTGTTCTTCCTTATCAGGATGTCAAACCCAACAACTGATAATGTTGGAACAGAGACCTCAGCGGCCTCTAAAGCAACCACTAAGCAGATGAACGATTGTTCCGGTGTATGGGATCATTTCTCAAAGATTGAAACATAATCTGGACTTTGTTTAGTATTTTGCAAGATTTGTTAATTTGAAAGACTTTGTATGACATTATGTCAATTATTATCAATTATGTATGATTTTTCTATTGTATAAATTAATTTAATTATAGTCAAATTGCTATTCGGTCTTTAAAACAATTTCGGCCCAAACCAAATTCGGTCTACGGTTTGGATTCGGTTTGCAAATGTGAAATACGGTTCGGTGCGGTTCGGTCTAGGAATTAATTTGGTTTGGTGTTGGTCTGAAAATATGAAGACCGAATAAAATGCGGTTTGATTTGGTTTCGATGAAAGTCCAAACCGTTGACCGAATTTTCACCCCTAAACACAATGTCCGATGAGGAGACTAAACTTTGGCACTTGAGACTTGGTTACATGGGAGAAAGAGGTATGTTTGAACATTCTAAACAAGGTTTATTTGATGGTAAAAAGTTCGGAAACCTTGGCTTTTGCGAACATTGTGTTTATGGGAAACACAAGAGGGTTACTTTCAAACCCGCCATACACAAGACTAAGGGAATCCTTGACTATATTCATTCCGACTTGTGGGGGCTTTCAAGAAAGCCTTCCCTTAGTGGTTGTAATTACTTGTTGACTTTTATTATTGATTTCTCAAGGAAAGTTTGGTGTAATTTCATAAAACATAAAAATGAAGTTTTTGATGTATTTGTGGAATGGAATAAAATGATAGAGAAAAAGACCGGTAGGAGCATTAAGACCTTGCGAACCGATAATGGTCTTGATTTTGTTGATAATAAGTTTCTTCAATATTGCTCTGGTGAAGGAATTGTTAGACATAGAACTTGTGTAGGGCGTCCTCAACAAAATGGTGTTGCAGAGAGGATGAATAAGACATTGTTGGAGAAGGCTCGGTGTATGCTAAACCAAGCTAACTTGGGGAAGCAATTTTGGGCTGAAGCGGTGGCTATGGCATGTTACTTGATCAATCTCTCACCTCATACCGCCTTGAAATTCAAGTCGCTACAAGAAGTGTGGTACAATACTCTGGTAAATTATTCTAGTCTTAAAGTTTTTGCTTGTCCCGCTTAAATTCATGTAAATGATGGCAAACATGAACCTAGGGCTAGACAATGTATTTTTGTGGGATATGGAGTGGGTGTAAAGGGGTATAGGGTATGGTGTAATGAATCAAAAAGAATTATTACCTCTAGAGATGTTGTATTTGATGAAAAAAGCATGTTAGTCTCTAGTGTGGAAAAGCCCATTGAAAATGATGTAAATGATGTAATTGATAATAGTGCACAAGAGGAGGCTCAACCTCCCAATATTGAAGAAGGTGATAATGTTATTGAAGTTCAACAAAGGTCTCCTTCCTTGTCCACTACAAGGCAAAGTAGGAAGATTGTAGCTCCAAGAAGGTATATTGAAGAGTGTGATTATGTTGCATATGCTCTCAACATTACTAGCGAAGTCGAAGGGTTGCATGAACCAAGTACGTACAAGGAGGCTATGGCCTCAAAAGACTTAAGCAATTGGTTGATAGCCATGAAGCAAGAGATGGAATCTCTTGCCAGGAATGAAACTTGGGATATCGTTGAAGCACCAAAGAAAAAGAAAATCGTGCGTTGCAAGTGGATATTCGAGAGGAAGGAGGATCCTTCTAGTGGTGTTCCTCCCATCTACAAAGCTAGAGTTGTTGCAAAGGGATACTCTCAAATTGAGGGTGTCGATTTCCATGAGGTATTTTCTCCCATTGTTAAACACTCTTCAATTAGAGATCTTTTAGCTTTGGTTGCGATGGAGGATATGGAGTTGCATCAATTGGATGTGAAAACGACATTTCTTCATGGTGAGCTTGAAGAAGAAATTTTCATGAAGCAACCGGAAGGTTTTGAGGTTGCCGGTAAAGAAGGTCATGTGTGTAGGTTGAAGAGATCGTTGTATGGGTTGAAGAAATCGCCTAGGCAATGGTACAAGAGGTTCGATTCTTTTATGATTACGCATGATTTCGTTAGAAATTTATATGATAGTTATGTTTATTTAAAGAAACTTGAAAATGGTTCCTTGTTGTATTTGGTCTTGTATGTTGATGACATGTTAGTAGCATGTAGTACTTTGTTTGAGGTGGAGAACTTGAAAGTAACGCTTTCAAGTGAATTTGATATGAAGGACCTTGGTGAAGCCAAGAAAATTCTTGGGACGGAGATTTTGAGAGTCCGAGCTAAGGGTATCTTGTACCCTACCCAAAGGAAGTATATAAAGAAAGTTGTGCAACGCTTCTCTATGGAAGATGCTAAAGATGTGTCTACTCCTCTTGCCTCTCATTTCAAATTGTCCAAGATGTTTTGTCCACAAATAAAGGCGGAAGAAGAACAAATGGTGGGAATTCCTTACACTAGTGTCGTTGGTAGTGTCATGTATAGAGGTGTGCAAAATGAGACAGGACCGGCGGTCCGGACCGGAATCGGGTAAGAGTGGACCGGCGGTCCGGACTGGACCGATGTCTTACATATTCGACATTCCGGGTTGCCAGTCTGGTCCGGTCTAAACCCGAAAAAATCCGAGTAGGACCGGATGCACAAAAGAGTGATTTTGAAAGTGAATAATATTTACGATTGTTATAAACATACTTATTTAAAGGGCTTTAAATATTTTATTTTCAACACAAAATAATTTTTTAATTCAAATATTTTAATTTTATAATAATTAATTTGCTAAATTATTTTTAAATCTTTCAATTTTTAATTTATTTTTGGTAAAAAAATTATTTCCGGTCTAACCGGTCCAAACCCGGACCGGACCGGATGGAACCAGTCTGGTTTCCGGTCTTAGCATATTTGACATTTCGGTGTTCCGGTCCGGGTTTGCACCGGTGAACAATCCTAGTCATGTATGCCATGGTATGTTCTAGACCCGACATTGCTCATGCGGTGAGTATGGTAGTAGATATATGTCTAATCCGGGTAAGGGACATTGGGAGGCACTTAACTGGTCATTGAGGTATTTAAAATGTACTTCTAATGTTTGTCTCATATATGGGAAGGATTTAAGCGAGTTAACCGGGTTTTGTGACTCGGATTATGGTGCTGATCTTGATAATAGGAAGTCTACAAGTGGGCTCGTGTTCACTTTGGGTGGTTTGACAATTAGTTGGCAATCATCATTGCAAGATATGGTTGCCCTTTCAACAACCGAAGCAGAGTACATAGCCGCCGCTGAGTCATTCAACGAAGCAAAGTGGCTCAAATGTCTTGTTAGTGAAATGTGCAATAAGGTGTGTTCGGTAAGTGTGCATTATGATAGCCAAAGTGCAATTCACATGGCTAAAAATCAAAATACGTTCCATAAAAGGTCTAAATACATTGTTATCAAATATCACTTCATCCGAGAGGTGGAGCACAAAAGGGTGATGTTAGAGAAGATTGATACTTGTAAAAACACGGCCGACATGATGACTACACCATTGCCGACAACCAAGTTTGAATTATGTGTTGACTTGGTTGGATTAGCTCCTTGCTTGATGTGATGGCCTTCTTTTGTGGCATTGTGGTGTGTATGTTATTTTAAGCTTGTTTTGTATTCTTGTAATATGAAGTGGATTGATGAATGTTTTGACTTGGGTGAACTCAAGTTAAGGTGGAGATTGTTATGAATGTGACTTGAGTGCACATGTGTTGTGTGCATTCATGGTTTGGGAATCCTATGAGGTTAATAAAATATCGGTGATTAAGTGTGCTAACTTAATTGAGGTGTATGAATATGGTGGGTTCAATGAGGAGTTAAGTTGGAGTTGAATGTGGAAGTTGTGGGTATCATTATTGTTGTATGATGATTCTTTTCTATGTGGAAGTTGAAAAAATCTGTCTAGAGGATACCTGATGCCCGCTCAACCGGTCGCTCGACCCGAGCAATATCTCTGTTTGGTCGAGCGCCAAAACAGAATACATCCAGTAGCTTCTGATCTGCTCGCTCGACCCACCGCTCGACCCGGTCGAGCGAAGCTTCTGACAGCATTGGATGCTGTTTTTCAACGGATGAACTACTTTGAGGAGTTACAACTCATTGAATATCAACTGTTAAAAACTCTTATTGCTGTTTATTATGTCATTTACTACCTACATTGATTTTTATGTAACTCTTAGAGTAATCTAGCATTCTAAATAGTGAGTTAGAGTGATCAAACAAACACATCAAACACAAATCCCTAAGCCTAAACACATAGTCTTTTGTTATCTCTTACTCAATAGTAATGCTTCATTGTAAGAGTGTTTTCTCATTGAAATAATACAAACAAGCAACTACACACCACGGAGGACGTAGCTATGATTGGGTGAACCTCCTTAAATCATTGTGTCAATTTTGCAATTTATTTTTCGTTCTTACATTTGCTAGTTCATTGCATTTCCTATCGTTCATCAAAGTTCTTAATATTGTATCGATCCTAGCAATTATTTCAGATGTTCAAACAACAAATGCATTGTCAATAACACTATCAATAATAGAGTTAAAACATTGCATAATACAAGTACTCTTATTCAGTGCAACATGATAGTTCTAATGGAACATAAGAGTACTTGTACTCTTAAATCATCAATCAATGATAGTGATATTGCTTCTTCCTCAACAATTTCCATTCACAATGGACTTGGAAATAGAGTTGTAGGTGTAGTGTTTGCTTACCCTTGATTTGAAGGCTGATAAAGTGTCGATCTCGAGTTATATTTTTCCAAATGATTCGATTAATGCTCTTGGAAATGATCAAGAGTTCATGACTGTGTTGTTATAAAACTTTCAATTTTGATCTAAAAATAATCAATACAAACCCTAAAATGATCCATTAAATGAATGGTTTACGGAAATGATCAAAAGTTCATTCCTAATTTGTTATAAAAAATTTGAAATTTAATCTAAAAATGATCAATTCAGACCTTAAAATTGTCAATTGAAAAATTAATTTTGACCTTAACACTAGTGGAGAAAACCTCATAGGCTGCGGTTTTTAGGCCACTAAAGGTTGCGGTTTTTTGAGTAGAACAGTCGTTTTTGTGAAAATGAAGAAGAAGAGTCGTGTTTTTTGAGTAGAATGATAAAACAGTAGGTTATTAAGAAGTGAACATTAGAAAAGCGGGTTTTTTTAAAGCCTATTGGCTGCGGACTGGCATTAAAACGCAGCTAATGAGATTTTTTTTAATATAGGGGTTTTGGCTGCGGACAAGTCTTAAACCGCAGCCAATGACAAATTTTTTCAAAAAAAATTATGGTTATTGGCTGCAGTTTATGCCTTGTCCGCAGCCAATGACTATTTTTTTTTAATTAAGGATATTAGCTACGTATATCTTATACCCGCAGCCAATATGTTTTTTTCCACTAGTGTAAAGGTATCAAGTATTACCTTAATAGATCAAGTAGTAAGCGCATATTGAGGAATACTATTTTTGGGCTGATTGGGCTATCCATCTCATATTGAGGCAGTCTCGCGCAAGAGCAACTATTTTTTATTACTTCCCTAATTATTAAGTGTTTTTAAAATTCTTATCTATTTTTATTAAATAATAATTTAGTTAATTATTAATCATGTTTGTCATAAATAATCAATTAGTTTAGTATTATTTTTCATTTAATTAACATTTATTGTTTGATTATGAGCTTTATTATATGTTTAATTTGTTATTTTTTAACAAAATTAGGAATATTACTAAAAGAAACACTGAAATTTGGGGGTCTCAAAACGGCCAACATAAATATCCTGAAGGGAAAAAGCCACTGAAAGAGGAGCCCAAAAGTCAAGCCACCCGAAAAAAGCATGGGGGTGAACTATTGTTTGAGCCATTTCACACCTTACACCCCAAAACAACTATACACCTTCACACCTTTACAACTAAACACCTTACATACCAAACTAGTTTATATTACACCAATAGTATCGGTTACAAAAGATGAGAATACATTGCCTGTATAGCATCAGTCCTATAGCGAGAAAACACCCATGTAGCGTAAAATTCAGATTGTGCACTCGACGTAATCTGAAATCAATGCACCTAATTTCTACGTCAGATACATTGATATGTCGACTATTATTTTTTTAATTAAGCAGAAATATAGTTTATAATCACAGTAGAGGCATACGTTTTTTTAGGGATCGGATTTGGATCGGGACTAACTAAGCCTAGATTTAGGCCCTAAGTTTATATTGGACCTAGATTCGAACCTAGATTCATAGGGTCTGAGAAATTTAGACTCATAGCCAGACCCTTAGGGTCTAGTAGGTCTAAGGTATACATATAGGTCCACACTATGTTTTTGTTATTAAAAAAATTGAGAAATATTTATACAATTTTGGTTCATTCGTATGAATTTTTTTAAACAGTTTTAATTTACAAGAATTTTCTAATACTTTATACTCCCTCCTAATCTTACTACTTGTCCCATTTGACTATGCACAAGAATTAAGAAATGGTCAATGGGACCACATGGGGGGAGAGAGAGTGTATTTGTAATTATAATTAATTAAAATTAATTATTCCCTCCTTTTGCAACTTCCAAAATCATCAAGTGCTTTTCTCACCAAATGCTGATTTTTTCACATTCCTACCATTTTTTTTATTTTTCAATTTCCCACTCTTTTCCAATTACACTTAAAATCTTAAATTCCAATAAATAAGACAAACATTCTGATTTTGAAATCTAAAATTACAATAAAGAGATTGTTCATATTCGAACATTACATTACATAAACTAATTAAAATTACATAAACTTAAATCTCGCCTTTTGCCTTTAATTCCTTCGCCGCTTCATAAAGAGTGCAATTTTTTCAGCCATGTGACTACGAATTTTCTTCCTCTGATTAACTTCAGAATTCAAAAACAAGATAAAATGCAGATTCCAACCTAATTCAACCAAAAAATAAATTGGTGGGAAATTGCACATTTTCAGCCTCTGATTCCCACCAAAACAAAATTTGGATGGACACCATTTAATGCTTATAAAACCATAAATACATTTCATTTATTGAACACCCACTACAAAACTATCACAAAAGCATTAATGGTTTCCAACAAAGACCTACCACATAAAAAAGCAGCTTATAATTGTAATGCTTTGATTACAGCTGTTAGTAATGCATTTGATAATTTAGATCCAATTTCATTGAAGTATGTATGGACTACATTACAAGGTTGCATGATTGAGGTCATGAAAAGGAGGGGTGGAATTGATTATCACATTCCACATATGAACAAGACCAAACTAGCAAGGTTGGGCCTTTTGCCTAACTATTTGAAGGTGCAAACTGTTCATGTCATGGAGTCATTTCAATATCTAAGCACATTAGTGGAATCCAGAGTGCTTAATTAGTTATTCACAACAATGGAATGTCAGGGCTTTATAACACAACAACAATTAACCAACAATTAGTCCATCAACTAAGCCACAACAAGCTAACAAGCATCAACCAGCAATGGACCAACAACAAGCCAACAAGCATCAACCAGCAACGAACCAACAACAAGCCAACATGTATCAACCATCAATGAACCAACATCAATATGAGTAGAAAATTGGAAGTAGATGGTAGGATATAACTTTTGCAAATCATAGCCATATCACTTTTTGTAGGGGGTAAAGATCAACATATGGTAGGGTACCTTTTGTAAATCAACATTTTGGGTGGGTGTAACTAATGAAGCAAAAAATGAAAGCATTGTAAAGGGCATCTCTCAGATTAAGTATTGAAAAAATCATTGAGATTTTTGGGCTGAAATTTTATTTTCATGCTCTCATAATTAATCATTAAGTAAAAAAATGAGTCTCATCAAAAAATCATCATAGACTCGATCATCATAAACATGCATTATTCATCACAAGTCAAGCACAAAAAACGTAGTCACATACTAGTAAATGGGCCACCATATTCCGTAGGTAGTGAATACTCCTCTTCATCATCAGTATTTGCTGCAATAACGGCATCAATTGTGCAGTTTGGATCTGGACTCCATGTATTATAATCAGAAGTGTAAATCACTTCACCATTTGAGTCCACCTCCCTTCCCCATTTTGGATCCGTTTCCACAGAAGAGGCCCATTCATCATTCGAAGTCGGAGGAATGCAAATCTTTCCTTTATTCTCTTTGATCTTTATGGCTACATGCTTTCCCCCATCAATATCTCCCATTTTTAACCTAGATCTAAGGCGAAAGAAAACCAAGACCTAGGGTTCTTCGTGGGTAGATGATTCAAAGAAGAGAGAAAAAAAAAACCTAAAAAGGTAAAACAAACGAAGAACTAGGCTTATTCGTGGCTTTATGATGAAGCAAAAAAAATCAGAGAGGAGAAAAGATAAGAGAAGAGAGATTAGGAAGATGAACAAGGCTAGGGTTCTTCGTCAGTTATGAATGATGGGTAGAAGTTACCAGATGAAGAACAAAAACTAAGGTTTAAATGGGTGTATGATTTAGAGAAATGAATGGGGTATGGGAATTTAAATGAGGGGGTTAGATGATTCCAGATTTAGGGTTAAAAAAGGGAGTAGATGATTTTAGATTAGTGTGAAACAAATCAAATTAGGTGAGTTTAGGTGATTTTAATTAATGGCACATAATGTAATATACATGGATCAATAAGGGTACTTTGGTCAAAATAATTTACTTAAAATAGAAATGGGACTAGTAGAGTGACTTGAATAAAAAAGGAAATGGGAATAGTAGCTTGAATAGGAGGGAGTACTAATTAAGAGATGCAATATAAGAAGTTTTCCACCATTTAAGTTATTAAAATGAAATATTTATCAGTCTTACGATTTTCAAAGTAAAACTATAGCAATTATCTTTAAAATGCATAAAGCGACAAATTGTGGACTTCGACCCGGACGCAAAACTTAAGATTATAGACCGATATTTGACCTGCACCTTTAAGGTTCAAAAATAGGTGGATCCAAACCCTTAAATTAGGATGAAGTTGGGTCAGGTCTAGATCCTTAGGGTCTAAGACCCATGTTCATTCCTAGTTTTAAGCTTACACTTCTTAGAGGCTACCCTCGTTTGAGGGTTGATACTAGGTATGTCCGTCGTGCTATATAGGAGCAAGCGTTAAGATTGAGTCAAGCCTAAAGGTCTAACATCTTAGAAAAGATGCATACTCATATAGATGACCCTATAAGCCAGTATAGTTTCTTAGGGTCTAGTGATTAAGGGGATAGATATATTCAATACCAGGGATCTATGGGACATCATGGTGATTAGACTATATCTGGGGGGATAGGTTTGTGTACACATTGACTAACGATAGTACTTCTAGCAGTGTTGATATCTCACCTGATAGCCTTATTTAAGATCTTGGACCCGGGCTATGCGATGTAGGCAGGCATCAAACCAAGATTTGGTGATTACTACCCTTAGCCTGACAAACCTACGAATTGTAGACTTTTACCTATCTATAGAAGACACATAGCTAGGCTTATATATAAGGGGGATGAGCATACGCCTTCGATGTAGTTATCATAATGAAGTTGTCGCATATATCACAATGGAGTCCTTCGGGTACTGGCACGAAAATAATTTTTTAAGACATATAGCTAGGCTTATTCCATCACAATCTAAGATGAAATTGCTTAAAAAATTAATATACGGACGGGTAAGACCCACTCGCTAAGTTAAACGATCGGGTATTGGCACGAAAATAATACCTGCGGGTTAATTGCGTATCCACTTATTTTGTTAATATAGGATTTTTCTAGGTGTTATTTTAAAATTATATAAGAAGATACAATGCTCCAAATGCCCAAACTCTAACAATCCATTTACTTTGATAATCCGACAATGTGGACATTTAGAGTTTTAACATCATTGCCTTATGTATCAGAGTATTTTGAATAGTTCGTAGTATTAATTTTAAGATTGTAACTTAAATTTTTTATATCGGTCATGCCCATCTAAGTGTGGGTCTCGCCTGCTAAGAAAGAGGGCGAGTGATGGCAAAAAAAAAGTCTGCAATGGTGGGCAAACTTTTGAAAAATCGAGCCTGCTGATAATTTTTTACAAGCATGCTCATTCCAATTGGTATCATAGCATTAACGTGCTTGTGGGGTAAGATTTCATTGGTCGTTTTTAACGCCTAATTTTTTTGATATTTTTTCGTTACTAATTATAATTTAATTAGTGATGGTAGTAATTTGAAATTTTCTATGATGATTAGAAACTTGTTAAAATCAAAAAATCATAACAAATAACATAAACTATATAGGTAAAACTTAAAGTTGAGCAACTACCTATAACAGTTTGAGAAAATAATAATTATTACTCGAACTTATTATTTAACCATGATGGGAGTAAATTAAATATTTCATACATATATACAAGTGATTTTAAACATGAAATACAAATTACTAATTACATGTACAATAATTTTTACAAAAATTTTGAACTATCTTATAAAAACCTTTCGTATACTGTAATAGACCAAATGATGGACACAAATTACCAAAAGAACAACCCAACCAGCCATGTTATAACTGTCCCCAATCCCCCGTATAGCCCTTTGTACACTTACATACACAAGCTAAAAACTCTACCCAAGAACCCCTTTTGTTCTAATCTATGTTAGGCATCATTATATGCATGCAAAGTCCAAATACAAGGCTAAACAATCTGATTTTTATGTAAAAAAAAAAAAAAACAGCCCCTCAATCATCTTTATTTCACTCATAAATTGTTACTAGATACACTCACAAACTCATTCAAACAACTTCCCTCAAACACCTCTACAAGTCCTTCATGCTTTATAATTCAAAATCTCACTAAAAACAATTGAAAAACACCAATTTTAGTGCATAATATCTGCTGTCCAGATTAAAAAAATCATCATATATTCCTCAAAGTATTCATATAAACACATACAAGGTCATCTCTAATTATGTCTAACAAAAACACTTTCATTTCCTTACAAAAACAATTACATAAAGACTATCTATATGAAGTTTATGAACATTAAAACTTCATAAACACTTTGTTCATTTTATTACACTTCATACATACCACTTTAGAGCATTCTAACAAGGTATTCTCATTTCAAGTTTGTAAACATTGTTTTTTACAACTTATACTAGAATAAGTGTGTATAAAATGATTTTTGTATGAAATCTTTTCATAAATCAAGTATGTTATAAAGATATTTTTGTGATTAAAAAGAGAAAAAATCATCACTTGTATAAATCTATAAAATTGGACACTAAGAAAATGTATTCCCACAAACTTATAAATTTTCTTACTTAAAGGATTTAAGTAATTACTTAAATCCTTTTAGTAAGAAAATTTATAAGTTTTTGGGAATACATTTTCTTAGTTTCCAAATTTAATGCTTATACAAGTGATGATTTTTCCTCTTTTTAGTCATAAAACTATATTCATAACATACTTGATTTATGAGAAAATTTCATACAAAAATCTCACTAAAAATTTATGGGACTTGATTAATTATGTTACTCAACATATCAAGTATACTCCAAATACGTTAAAATCATCACAAGTATTAGTTTAACAACCTCAACTAAGAAAAGTTAAGTGCATCTTAGAGAATCAAAATTATTATTGATTTTTGGATGAATGCAATATGTTTATTTGAAGAGTTGGAGTTGAGACTTGAAGGGCAAGGACCCGAATTTGAAACCACTTCTAAGAACGCATAGGATACGTGGTAGCCTACGGAATATTTATATAGGCTTGGAGTCAATATATATCACATGGGGTGATTTTTAAAGGATTTAAGAACAAGTTTGGAAACTTTGTATATAAACTTATTTTTTAAAATAAAATTCTTAAAGCGAAGTTCTTAAATCTTAAAAAATTATATCAAAATAATATTTTTGAGTATGGAATATTCATTACATGTATTATTATTGTGAGTTGCATGTTGATTTTATGAATTGTTGTATGTTTAAAGGCATGTTTTAACTATTTTGTTAAAGTAGTTTTGATGGAAATGATTTTGTAGACTTGGAAAATATTTGAAACGCATTTTGAAAATTATTTATAGTAGCTATAGGTTAAGACAATCTCTTGAGTATTTTTCTTGAAATTTATTCGTTAAAATGATATTTTACTGGATTTTAATGTGTTAAACACTCTTATTATGAAATATGTTATTAGATAAACTCTTGATCATCAAAAATGATTAATGAAATCATGTTATAATGTTTCCAACAATATTTGGCTAGTAAATAATTAGTTTGGATTTTTTCATGATATTGAGTAATCTTTAAGTTGTTTATCGGTAAATGGTAAAATAGTAAAATAAAAAATAATTATCAAATAAAGCCATATGGACTTGAAATTTTTATCGCAAACTCATATGAATAGTAAAAAAAATGGTAAATGTTTGGGAAAGTTTTGTCGACGTTTAAGAGCTTAGTAATTTTTACTCTGTTATTAATAATCGGTAAGCTAAAATACGGTAAAATATAAAATAAATACTAAATACCGTAATTTGAGCAATTAAATTTTATGAGACACTTATATAAATATTAGATACATGTTAGAAAATTTATGGATTTTTGTAACCATATATGGACTTAAATAAATTCTATTTTTTAATTGGTAAAATAACGACATTATATATTGAAAATATCCCACATGATTTTTAATAGTTATTTGAATTTTATATCCCTTGCAGTAGTTTCTTGAATATTAAAGCATTTTTATATTTTTTATTCGAAATCAAATAATTTTAAACTGATTTATTACTTTATTTATTGATAAAATGCCTATACAAAATAATAAAATGTCATACATAAATCTTATAAGTAAAAGTGGTCTAATAAAAATGTTATAGGACTTCTGGAACTTTGGTATAATTTTGTGAAGCTCATTATTAACTAATCTATCAAATTGAAATGGTGTAATATTGATAATTCAATTTGAGTAAAAAATAGACCTATATCCAAAAGCTATAATTGTATCAATAACGTACTGCCTCACAGTATAAAATAAGTTTAACTTAGAAGGTTTATAATTTTTCGGATTTAAAACATAATTTAAATAACAGTAAATACCTAAATTGTCGAAAATAATCGTAAAATCGTTATAAATTTGCATAAAATTTTATAATCTGATGGGACAACCTTAAATTCATTTTAAATAAGAGATTTCATGACTTGATTAATTTGGGTCTTGTTAGAGAATTAATATGTATTTTGTAAATCAATTATCGATTTTATTACCGTCAAAACTATCTCGTATTTAACAAAATAGTGTTTTATGAAATCTTCTGTCGTAATCATTTAATAGACTAATGAACTATATTCTGATTGGTTTGAATGAATTTCAAAACTCTTATAAGTTATGTTTACTTTTGGATTGAAGCGAAATAATTTATTGGAAATTGTATTGAATTCTAATTACTTTTTGTTATAATGTATTTCCATACATGCTAGTGATGGTCTAATATAATACAATGGTCATGTTTGATAATATGATTATGCTAAGCAGATTTTACCCATGTGGGAAAGATTATGATTGGATTTTGCTATGTTGCAAATAAAGTATATTTTGCTATATTGCAAATAAAAGATGTTTATCATATGGAAAAAGTTAATATTTTTAACTTTTCAAATGCTATTGAAATTACAGCATACATATTATATACAAAATGTTTTAGCCTAAATGGCAGGAACATATGCCACAAGTAATGTTGTGTGCGTGATTAAATGGCTCACAAATGCGGAGTGTATATTGTTCACAATACCATTATGTTACACTTGTCGAACATGTCGCGGACGGTAGAACGACTACCAAATGAATCATAGGATGACTCACAGAGTACCCATGCAAACTTATGATATGAGCTCGAAATTGAATGACAATATGATTTATCAAATGAAAAAGCATCTTTCAAAATGAATTTACTCAAATTAAAAAGTTTTAATAACTTTTTTGACGGACACTAGAATCTTTACATTTAGTCTTTTTGCTAATACTATGCTTTTAATATTTTTCTAATGGTTTTGTTTTTAGAGAAAACCCAAAAATTACCTCGACAGAGAATTAATATGCCAGCGGAAGATGAACTCGAGTTGGAGTATGACTCCGTTTTGTTTAGATTTCTTTATTGTATTTAAGAGACTATTAGTTTAGTTGTTTAGGTTTCTGATATTTTAATTAAAGATGTAATTTGAACTTGGACTTATTTTTATTTGGCTGTAATTTTCCTTTTTTTTGGACAGTTAAGACTTTCGTTATATTACTTCGGTTTTAGTTAAAGTATTTTACTTGGACGTTGGATTATACTTTAAGTAACCTCTTAATTATGTTGGCAAAAGTAAGCTTCCGCTTGATTCAATTGGTTTTCTAGGAAAATCGAAAAAACAAGAAGAAATAGAATATGTCAGAAACATAATCTTTTTCAGAAGTCAAAGTTCCACGGAGGATGAAGTTAGGATACAAAACATAAAGAGCTACAACGAAGCAAAGCGAACGGCAAAGCAAGCAGTTGCAGAGGCAAAAAGTTGTGCTTATGAAGACTTTTATTAGAAGCTTTATACCAAAGAGGGGGAGAATAATATTTCTAAGTAGGCAAAACCTAGGTCGAGGCAGCAACAAGACTTAGAGACAATGAAATACATCAAAGATGAGCGACGACGAGTTCTCTTGAGACACATAGACATCAAAATAAGATGGCGTTAGTATTTCTCGCAACTGCTCAATGAGATTAGGGCAGAATTGAGGAGGATAGACAAACTTTTGACGTCCAAAGACCATATGACTATGGGTCAACGAGTGATATTACCACAAAGGAAGTAGGATAAGCTCTCATAAAGATAGGGAGAACAAAGGCATTTGGACCAGATAACATCCCGATTGGGGTATGGAGGGGTTTAGGAGTAGAGGGCATTCGCTGGCTAACTCAGCTTTTTAATGTTATCTTGAGGACACATAAGATGCCAAAGAATGAAGGAATAACACACTGATACTATTGTATAAAAACAAAGGCGATGTGCAAGTATGCAGAACTATAGAGGAATCAAATTTCTAAGTCACACAATGAAATTATAGGAAAGAGTGATAGAGAAGAGAATCAAACAAGAGAAGGTGATCAGAGAGAACCATTTCGGTTTCATGCCAGAAAGGTCAACTACTAAGGCTATTCATGTGTTAGAGGAGAGTGATGGAAAAATATAGGGGGCGTAAAAATAATTTGCACATGGTGTTCATCGACTTAGAGAAAGCGTATGATAGCATACTACGACACATCATCTAGGATAGCCTCAAGGCTAGAGGTATTTCTTTAAGGATCATTTAGGCTATAAGACACTGGTGGGGATAACAAAGCCCTTCGTAGTTAAAGTAGGACTACATCGGGGATCTGCACTAAATTCTTTCATTTTTACGGTCATTGTGAAAGAGATTTATAAATATATATGGGAGATGGTACTGTGGTGCATGTTATTGGCAAATGACATCGTGTTGGTCGCAGAAACAATAGAGAAAGTTAAAAATACATTAGAAGAATGGGGGAGAGTATTGTAAAGTAAAAGGTTGCGCAGAAGTCGTACGAAGATTGAATATTTTCGATGCGACTTTAGTGGGTCACCGCCGATTGGGGCACCAGAGGTGTCTATTGGTGAAGAATTCTTAGAAGTAACAGGTATTTCAGATCAATTATTTTGAGTAATAGAGAGGTTGATCGAATATAAGCGGGTTGGCTCAAATGGCGAGCAGCCACCAGGGTGCTATGGGATAGGAAGTTTCCAAGTACGTAAAAATGTAAATTTTACCGAGTGGAAATCAAGTCTGTTTTGTTGTATGGGAAAAAATGTTAGCCTGTAAGGAAGACTTTTGAACATAAGATGAAAGTTATAAAAATGCGTTATGCTGAGGTAGATGTACGGTCACACATAAATGGATCGAATTAGGAACCAGGAATTTAGAGAGAAACTAGGGGTTGCCCCTATTTCTGCAAAGATGCGCAAAAATATATTGAGATGGTTTTGATATGTGTAGAGAAATACTTTTGATGCCCTTATGAGGAGAATAGAAAGCATCATTGTAGAGGGTAGAAGAAGTCAATAAAGACCTAGGAGAACTTGGATGGAGCAAATAAAAGTGGACTTGCATAAGTTACACCTCTCTGAGGACCTGACCGTGGATAGGGGTAGTTGGAGGCGTCTTATTCGTGTTTATTCACAATTCATACCAAGATTTTCATCTTTGTAACCTTAAACGAAAAGAACCTATCCTGATGAAAGAATTGTATCCAAATGAGTGGTGTGAAACAATGGCGTGAGGTAGAAGGGAAAAGCAAGAGAAAAGACAACCCATGGTTAAAGGGAAGAAAGAGTGGTGTGAGGCAGAATTAGGAGGGAAGCGTTGATGTGGCCGTAATACTGTTCAGCACGCTTTGATGAACTTACATAATCAAAGGATGTTTTGATATATGTATAAATTTAAAAAGCCTATTTGAAATATTAAAGAATTTTATTAGAACAAGTGTCAAACTTATATTTGTGTTTGAGTGGTGGAAAATTTTTATCATCGAGTTTTTTTCAATTACATTTGCACGATTTTTTTTACCTTATTCACTAGTGGGATACAAAAAGCCACAATAAATTTTTCACTCATGAAAAATTTCCACACTAATGGGAGTGGTCTTAGGATTTTAATTTTATCTTTTTTGTTTTGTTTAATTTACTAGATAATCCTTGAGCAATGCACGATTTTTTTTTTATTTTAATGTAAAAAACAAATAAACTGAATAAGTCTAGCATAATATTACATTAATTTTAATTATTTCTTAATACACATTTTATTATATTCATGAAAATTGGAATTCAAACTGTTGTTTATAGTTATCATTATAATAAGGGAAATTTTACATGGTTAGCACCAAGTATAGGAAAAGGCAAGTGATAGCTAATCTTAATTTTTTTTCCACAAAATAGCACTTAACTATTTCAAAACTCACTACAGTAATTATATTAAGCAAAAAATGTTTGTTAGCCGTTAAATGCTAAAATTACACTAATGCCCATATTAAAACACAACTTCCATCCTCTTTCTCTTGGTATTTAATGAAGATCATCTTCTTTATTTTCAAAATCATCCGAGTTCCCTGTCACTTTCCTCACAACTTCCTTCATCTTTGAATTGTTCATGCTCATTAACGAAGAACTTCCTCATTTTTATGGTCATCTTGTTCGTCAACTGTAATCATAGTCATTCTCAGGTATGTTTTCTTGCCTCTGTTTCAATTGATCATGTGAGTTTTTTTTTTTTTGCATAATTAGGGTTTTGGTAAATTCAGTAAATTTATCTTCTTCAGTTTACGTTGTCTGCATTTTTTGCGGTTCGATTATTTGTATTTGATTTCAAAGTTAGGTGTAAATTCAGTAAATTTATCTTCTTCGGTTTACGTTGGTTTTGTTTAAGGGGTCGCAAATTCAAGGGTGTTATACCCCTGAATTTTCAACCCCTTAATCAAAACCAAAATCGTGAAGGAAATTTGGGTGTTACATTAGGGTTTTGGTAAATTCAGTGACATTTTGTTTTTTCTTATAGAATGGAGGAACGAGTGGCACTTAGGTTTCAATGGAAGAATATTGAACAATATTTAACTGTTTATGATAAAGATAGGGACATTCTATTAGACTTGAGTTTGGATTGGGAGGCAAAGTGTGTTAAAGCATGAAAGGAAATGCCTTTACAATCCTGATTTTATTACATGCATAACAATGAGGTTTAATGGCTTGATTGGGATGATGACTTGTTTAAGATGTTTGCAAAATTCCCTATTGAGGAAATGTTAGTTGTTTTTGTTGTGGAGGGTGAAGAGAAAACAAAATTGATGAACTCTGTTAGGAGTCTTAAGAAGTTGCAGGAGGCAAATGACCCACAGCCTGTGAATGTTAAACGCACTGACCACCAACCAATTGAACTCTTTATTACTGACCCCACACATGTTCAGCAAAAGGTTGAGCTTGTTAACCACCAAGAACAGCCCATTGCCCCTGATAACCTCGCACAGTCTCAACAATCACAAAACTATCCTGAGATACAACAAACCAAATCTATTTCATTTCGTAGCAAATTACCTATTAGGAAGAGTCCTAGGTTTGATATCCCAACAACCCAGGAACCTGCTTTATCAGAATATAATAAGGAACAACGTGATGTGGATGGTGATGATGTAGGTTATGTGAATGATGATTATCACCCTTATGAGGATCCAATATGTGCTAAACCTTTGGGTGAAGATGCAGATGATGTTAATTACGTACAAAGAGTTTACAGAAATGGGCAAATGTATGTTGATCAGGGATGGGGCAACATTAAGTTAGCTCCTTGGCAGATTTTTGAAACACTTGAGGGATGTTGTGAGAGACTATGTCATACAGTCAGGGTTTGAATATGTAGTTGATTGGGCAAGCAATAGATACTACACTGTGAATTGTATGGACATTAATTGCAACTGGAGACTTCATGCTAGTATACTTCCAGATGGCATAACATAGGCAATAAAAAATGTTGACTACCTAGAACACACTTACAGAGAAATTGATGCTCATAATAGTTTGGTGACAGTGAAATGGGTTGCCAGTAAATTAATGGAGGACATTAGGGCAAACAATGGCATCTGAAAAGGCTTTGAATGAGCTTATGGAGGCAAGGTATGGAGTTACTTTAAAGACAAGTATTATTTTCAAGATGAGAACACTAGCATTGAAAGAAATAAATGGAGGTCATGATGAGAGTTACATTCTTTTGCCTGGGTATGTTGATATGATTAACGAGACAAATCCAGGGTCATCTGCTATTTGTGCATGGCATAGGGAGAATCAATTGAAAAACTATTGACCTTCAGTAGTATTTTCATTTCATTTATTACATTGTTTTTAAAATTTTAATAGTATATGTTATAATTCCAAATAAAGTTTTTAATAAAGGTCAAATTAATCATTTTTATAATCATCCTTCACATTTGAGAATCCTATCGTTATCCTTATTTAAGGACATTATATTTGCTTAAAAGAGGAAAAAAATCTCATGAGAAAGATAACAACTCATTAATTCTTTTCTTTAAATTTTCATGTCTGTGTTTTGTTTAAGTTTTCTTATTTTTTCAATTTTCATGTATTTGTATTTGGGGGTATTTTGTTGAGATGGAAGGAATAGTGGATACCGACTTCTGAGCAGTCAGCATCTCATTATGTGCAGCCCTGCAGGATACAGTCCCATGTAAACAAACCACATCATAGAGTACATGAAAATTGACAAATTGTTGAGCGAGTAATATCACAAAACAGACAAAATTGAAGTTGAAACCTGAATGGGGTTGGTAAGGAGTAAGGACTTCTTGTTTTTGTTGTTTTTTGACATAATAATGGGGTTGGTAAGGACTTAGTAAGGAGTATCCTTTTCCGGTCTATTTTGTCGGCCAAAAAAACATCAACAAAATTCAATCAATTACCACAATTTTTGAGCAAAAATAAAATTATGAAATTGAAAGTAGTGATTATTGTAATACATATGATTAGATACTAAAATTCTCTACATGAAAAATACAAGCTCACTAAACTTGTACTGTAGTACTACTACTAGAAACTAGGTCTAGGAGTACACTTATTTTTGCTCACACAAATCCATTCATAAAACTACCTAAATTACCTATAATTCATACTCATACTCATACTCATACTCAAATGGCCAACTCAAAACAAAGCAAATCACTAGCATTTGTCATCATATTCTTCCCTATTCAATCACAAAAGATGCAATCAATTATCAACAATTACATCAACAATCCACAAACTAATAATAATAATCATTAGAAGCGGCCAATAGCGGTTCAGGTCCAGCCTAAACCGCTGATTGGCCACCTCTTATCAAAACCATCATTTTACGACGATTGATCAACCAACTTGTCTTTTCCTTCCACCAACCCAACAGCCGTGTCAGCCTCAACCGGGGCCTCCGATTTAACACTCTGAGAACCTGTCAACCGGGCCAAAATCACAAATGACATTCCACCAAGTACATTGTTCAAACACCTTAAAACCACCACAGATGACTTAAACACAGCAGGGGGTGTAGCCTTAGCAAGCACATACTCAACCCCATTCAGTGTTTGGTACCTAAAATTACTACTCAAACCCATATGAAGTGCCCATGTAACAGCATTTAGCAATGTAGGAGGTGGTTTATTCGGGGTTTCGAAATCAGGGTCCATTTTCTTTCTCATTGTAATTAACCCATTCGAGATTGCAGTACCAACAAGCCCAGCAGCAAATCCAACAGCAGCAAACAAAGCCCCTTTGTAAACAAAGGTTCCACAACGGGCCATAAACCCAAATGATCCGGGTTCAAACATATGGCTTTGCGGGCAACCTGCGAAAATCGATGGAAGTGAAGAAGAAGCCATGGATGCAGTTGGTGCTAAAAGATACATAAGGACAAAATTGAGAATAGATCCAACAACTAAAGTAGAAAAAACAAAATCAAGTTCGTTTAATCCGAAATTTGGTCTTGATGCCATATCTCCAATTACGCATGATGTAACGCCAACTAATTCTTCCATCAACACTTTGAACGGAAACTGTGGATCTGCTGACACCCTAGATTTCCATCCTTTGATGAACATTCCGATTAACCCTAGATTTTCCCAAAATGATGAGTTTCCATCGTTTTTATCGGAATTTGAGGATGAATCTCCACTATCGCCACCTCCCCCGCTGTTTCCGCCAAAGAATCCTGCACCACCGTCTCCATTGGAAGAGAAGCATAGGTTGAGATTCTGATTGAAAGTGAAATTTAATTTGAGATTAAGGTTTTGATTTGAAGGGAAAGAGATTGAATTAAATGAAATGATGCGATTTGGGGAAAGAGGAGAGAATGGAAGATGATGAGTGTGGGAATAATGGAGATGAGAAGCCATGGAAGACGCCATTGATGAAAATTTGAAAAGGGTTGTTAATGGCGGCGGAAAGAGGTATGATGGAGAGATATTTAGGTGAAAATAAGAGAGATCTTCAGATCTACTATTATGGGCAGGGGCCAGGGAATCGGAAATGATGAAGAAAAGCTTTATAAAAATAATTAATAATGAAGGTTTTTTTGTTTTTTTTTTTAGAAAATCACAAACATATGAGAGGTGAATTAGTGTCATAATAATATTAATTAATGATAGAAAAATTTTGTTAAAACCATTTAAAATTAGTAAAAACTAAAAATCGAAATATTTATTTGACTTTTTGGTATACATGTTTTATAGCGGAAGTATAATTTATAGTTGTGCTATATATTAATGTATACTCCCTCCGTTCCTTTTTGTTGTTCCTATTTGAGTTTTTCACCAAGATTAAGAAAAATGGAATCTTTGGTGGTAGTGGGTATTATTTTAATTATATTGTAGTGGGAAATAATAATTGTATTGGAAGTATAAGAGAAAAAATAATTAAATAATAGTATAATGTAATGATTGTATTGGAAGTATGAGAGAGAAAATAATTAAATAGTAGTGTGAAGTAAGGAAAGTGGGGATTTAAGGGGTAAAAGTGGGATGAAAACTTTCCTAAAATGGAAAGTATTCTAAAGTGGAAAAACTTATGAAACTACCCATTTTAGTAAGGTGGAAAAACAAAAAGGAACGGAGGGAGTAACAATTAACACTTCCCACATCATTATAAAAACTAACAATTTAGCTTTGTATTTTTTACCACTTTGATGGTTTTTTAGATCCTCTTGGCAATATGTAATACTTTTAAGAGAAAGTTTTGTATGAAATTGGTTTATAATTTCAGTATATAGTAACATAAAAAGATATTAAAATAAAATGTCTTTTTATTTGATATATAGTATTAATTACAATCATTAGAAAATATTTATTATTTTTAGATTGATGCAAAATAAATTAATGTTAACTAAGCCTATACAACACTTATATACTTCCTCCGGTCCGAAATACTCGCTACATAAGGATTATTGACACCATTTACCGTTCAAGCTTATTTATATATTGCGGCTAATATTTAAGAAAAAATATATTTAAATAAAATTTTGTATGAATCGTCTTATCACATACTTTCATAATATTAACTTTATATAGTTTTTAGACGTTTATAATTCAATATATAAATAATTAAAATAATTTATTAAATTTCATCAAAAATCAAATATAACAAATATAATGAAATAGATTTAAGGGATGGAAGAAAGAATTCAGCATTCGACTGCGTGTTGAAAATATGGCAAGTGACTAAGTGAGTAGTCTTAAATTGACAATTTTTTGGAAGTGTTGGTGAAGAACAATTTGAATACTTTTAGTCTCTTACCTAGGAGAAGGAAATAAGGCACCATTGAATCAATAGTGATCGTCATTATCAACCCAATATCCCACTCGAAAATTATTGAATTAATAATCTTAATGATAAATACGAATTTTTAAACTTCGCCATCTTTTTCATTATATCGCCACCCTTTTTATTAAAGTTACTAAAATGTGTTGGAATTTAGATTTTATAGTGTATGGTGGTTATCGGAAAGGTTAATTAATTATATTTAATAAATAAATTTAATAAATTAATTAAGTATATCCCAAGGTTGAAAATTATATGTTATAATCAAAACATAAATGTCACGACTCGTGTAAAAGTTCGCGGTTCGTGAAAATGTGAGAAAAAGCTTCGGGAAAATAGGCATAGCAGATCGCGGCCTACGACCTTACTCGCGGCTCGCGAGTTGGGCAATTTTCGGGGAATTTTTCTTGCGACATCTTGTTTTGTTTTGATGGTTATATGATAACTTTCTACAGTTATTATGGTTATAATAATCATGTTTATTGGGATGTACGGGTTTAGTGAAAGACGATTTTGGTTCGTGAATCAATCTCGTATTTCATGGATCGACCTTATGATTCGTGAAGTGACATGTTTCTTCATGAACCGGTGTGAGCTATTCTATAATATAGAAAGCTTGTGTGTTATTCTCTACACATGATATTTCTGATTTCTTTTCTTCTCTAGCATTTTACATCGAGGACTTGCAATCTTCGTTTGTAATTTTCTTATCTTCTTCCATTTAAGTTTCTCTTATATCATTCTAATTTCCGTGTGCTCGGAAGTTAGTGTAATTCTTTGTATCTCAGAACATATTTCCGGTTTATTCTCAAGCACCGTAGTAGGGAGGAAATGATATTTTAGGAAAGAGCATCTCGCCTAGAATTAATATCAAGATCCAACAAAATCTTTTCGTTACTATGATCGATGTATGGTGATTCCCGATGATCAAGATTGCATTTGGTGTATGCTAAGCAAAGGTTTGAACTTGTCATATGTAATTTGGTTTTCTACTACAAACTTTTAACTTTATTTTATTATTTATTTATAAAATTAAAGTCACATTTTCAACTAAATGCTCTTAAATCTATTTTTAATTATAAAATCATCCATTATCATTACTAAACTAAATTTATTAATAAAAATTAAATTAAAATAAAAAATATAAATTTTAAAAAAGAAAATAATTTTTTAAAATCGAAAAATAAACATAATCACATGTTTTGTGTTGAAATTTGATACATAATGACTCTTTTGGCCGAAACTTTTGATAGGAAAATTATATAATTATAATGTTTGCGGCATTAGAACCTAGGCTTCAAGATCTTTCCAATCATATACTCCCTCCTATTCACACAAAAGGGGACATTTCTATTTTGGGTCGATTCACACAAAATGTCCCATTTCTATTTTTACTCTCACCTTTACAATTAATTTAATCAATTAAAATATCCAACTACCCCCACTTTTACTACTCCCAATACCCAACTACTACCTTTACAATTAATTTAATCAATTAAAATACCCCACCATTCCACTCTTAAAAACCGTGCCCAACCCAAATGTCCCCTTTTGAGTGAATAAGAGGGAGTATAATAGGAAAATTTGATTCAAAAGATACGAACTTCACATCTTGCTTCTAAAGATACAAACTAACGTTTTTCTTTTAAAGGCTTGAACTTTGGGGTATGTCCGCATCTAAAGGTGTGAATGACCTTTTACCGGCTAAATGACCGATTCTTCATCTTCAACCTCTTCATGTTCTCCATTTTTTTTTCAACCTCTTGCAGCCTCAAACCTCCATTTTCCTACACTCTCAAACCCAGGGGCGGATCTAGTGGAGGGTCAACGATGTCAACTGACATCACTTAAATTTTGAGAAAAAAAATAAATACTATAAGTTTTGTTGGCTAAGTTGGTAAATAAATGGAATTTTAACATATTGGTCACAAGTTGAAACCCCTTTACCACATTGTTTGGCTTTTCTAATTGGAAAAATGAAACCCGCATTCCCATTCTAGCCTGCACCTCTTTAAATTCCCCTTTTTTTTTTGAAAAAATAACAGTCTTCTGCCATCCCATTTCCCCACTCAATTTTCAGTTTCAAAAACAACCTTCCTTCCCTCCCATTTTCATGAACTAGCCAAGGGAGACAGGAACAACAGGCAGCCGGCGGGCAGCAATTAAGAAACATGGGGTAGTCGACAAGTTTTCTATTTTTTTTTTAGTAGTGCTTAGGTAAAATTAGGGGTTTAAAAAATTAGGTTTTTTTTTTTTGTTTATTTACCTGATTACCTATTTAGCAAATAGCAATCGACAATGTACTAATTGTCATTCGGAATGTTCTAAACAAATAAGTGATGGTCCTATTTTGGAAGAATTTATCCCTATTAAAAGGAGTAATTCCATAGATGATGATGATGAAGATGAGCATGAATCAGATAAAACATTAAACAACAATCTAGATAATAGTAATGAAAAATCTAGGAAAAAAATCAAATTGGCTTAAATATGTTTAGTATTTTAGTTTAATAGCTTAATCGTAAATTTTTAAATAATTATTGTATTTACCGATCAAATGGATAGGTATTTTCAAAAATTATCTTGTGAGTTGGGTAACAAGATATGTAATGAGTTTTTAAATGATATACTCGTAATTGTTTTTGATCGTGATTGGTTTTAAAATTTGTCAAATGATGATATTATGCGTTGTTTTTAGAATATGAAATTTTCTTTAATTGGCGACATCCCTTGTTTATTTTTTTGGTTCCACCCCTGCTCAAACCTCTTCATCTTCAACCATTCCCTACAATCATAAACCTCCATTTCAAACCCTAAATAATTTCTTTCAAGTATTTCAAACAAAACGCAGAATTCAAATCAATTTAAAGACCCAAAATTAAACAATTTTCTTTTTTCCTCTTATTATTATTTCATTCCATGTAAGTAGCAAATTGTCTGTGAGCACTAAGCAACAAATCAATTTAATTCAATTTTGGGTCTTTAAACAGATTTGAATTTTGGGTCTTTAAATTGATTTGAATTCACAGACAAAATAACATTATCATGTGTATTGAACCTTTTATTTAATCATTGTGAAAGTGAAGATGAGGGTGTTCGCAATGTGGTTGCTGAATCCCTTGGTAAAATCACTCTCATTGAGCCCGTTAAACTTGGCCTGAACTTTTGAGAGTCGTCTTTACAAAAGACGATCTCTCGAGAGAGCACCTGAATAATTAATGGGTATTTTTCATGTGTTTGGATTGTCTGTGATTGTGTATGCCCAATTCGATTGTGGGTTGTTCCTCCAATTCAATTTCAAAGAATTGTTTAAGGGTTTACTTCAAATTATTCAAAGAATAACCAAATTAAAAAAAAAATCAGAAAATTTTCTCTCTCCTCAATTTTGGGTAATTTCTGAAATAATAAGAAAGATAGTAATTTTGGAGTTCTGAAGGTTTTGTTGTGTACCATTAATGAAGAGCTTTAAGGAATAAGCCATTAATGGAGAGGTTAAGGAAGAAGGTGATGAAGAAGTCATTAATGAAGATGGTAACCTGTTGTACCAGGTTACTAAAACCGACTGCACCTTTAAAAATGGAGACCCCCAAAGTTCGAGTCTTTCAAAGATAAATGCAAGTTCAAACCTTTAAAAACAAATGAGTTCCTACATGAATATCAATATCAATATCAACATCTAACAAATAATAATATATATTATAATAATGTAAATTATATATATATATATATATTTAGGATCAAATGAGAAGGATGAGAAGGATTTTGTTTGATTTTTTTTAGTTACTATATATACAAAAAAGGATACTATTTATAAAAAAAGAACACTTTAAAATTTATGTCATAGTTACTTTTCTGTGTAACATAGTTACTTTTACAGTTATGTGTTTTTGGCTCAATCGTGATCATAGATTTTTTTATTTTAGTGAAATCAAAGGTGTAGAATCCTTCTTACCCTTCTTATTTTCAACACCCTTCTCATTGGATCCCTCCTATATATATATATATATATATATAATATATATATATATATATATATATATATATATATATATATATATATATATATATATATATATATATATATATATATATATATATATATATATATATATATATATTAAATATATATATATATATATATATATATATATATATATATATATATATATATATATATATATTTATATCTATATATATATATATATATATATATATATATATATATAAAACAAAACTTACCAATTTCGCATGACACATTATATCGTTATATAAAATCTTCCATTATGATCATTACCTAATAAGGTCGCGTCAAATTCATCATTCACTATCTGTGGGATTTCCCACAAAGGTGGAGATTAATTCTTCTTCATTGAAAACATCTTTGACCCCTAAAATTTTCTTTTTCCCTTTTAGAACAACATGAAAATTATGTACAGTTGGATTTCTTTGATGACTAAAGAGGCTTAAGTTTATAAAAGTTGAATATCCATGATAATCTTGTTTCACATCTTGTCTACTATCAAACTACTTGCATTCAAATAGAAAAATCTTGAAATCAAAAACCAAAATGAACTATCCTTATGTAATCCTAATTTTAAAGCTAAAACCTCTAAGAACAATGTCGTAGTCACAATGACATACCCTATGTAGCCATTTAAATAACCATTGAAAAATATCTTCTCATTGTTTGTTATGTTTAGCACAATATTATCAAGATCCTCACAAAAAATTCTTTTACCAAATTCTTAAATTGCCACTAACGGTGCATTGATACTAATGACATTTAAAATCTCTTCACCATATACAATTTTCACTTTTATAATCGTTTTGTCTTTTCTTTTTGCTTCTACCAAATCCTTTGATGTTCGTTTATCATAACACCAACTCCATTCTCATCTCCATCTTGTCCCGAACACTATTATTAATATATTTTTCTTTCATCTAATATCGTTTTGGTTTTTTCTCTAACCCATTTTATCTCTTGTAGACATAAAATGTAAATTCATCAATTCCATGATATATACAAGCTCTAAAATGTTATCGACCAATCATATGTTCTAAAATCTCATTCTTAACCTAAAAACATTTGGCTTTTCTTAACCTTCTATGCTTGATAATTAGATTCCTTGCTCTTTTGATGCCACATTAGCCTTGTGGCGATCAGTCATTTTTGGATGATGTACTAGTATAAATAACATGTCCTTGCTTATTTGACACCGCACTCGGGCAATTTGGTGGGTCACTTCTGGATAACGACCTAGCAACTTTTCATAATTTTAGCTACACCTAGGCCTAAGAAGTGCAGTGCTTCACTGAGTAGGGGATGCTATTTGTGGAGGTTGGTAATTCGATGGTGGATTCAATGGTGCATTGAGGTTTTGATTTGAAAAGTTGGGATGATGCTTCCAACCTTCATTATAGGTGTTGAAGTATGGGTTTAATGATGACTTTTCCTGGTTATACACTGCATTGACTTATTGGCTTGATGATTCTGCTGCTGCACACTCTTACGATTAATGACCTTGGATTCAACACACCTCACAAGCCTTCAATGCGTTCCTTACAAGTAATAGGCATGGGTCGGTTCTGGATTGGGTCTAGCTACACCTCGATCCAGACCCTAATTTTTTTGTTGGAGCCCATCAGACCCGAACCCAGATCCATAAGGTTTGAAAATTTTAGACTCGGATTCAAGCCCTTGGGGTCTGACGGGTCTAGGGTCTGGATTTGGGTCCAAATTATTTTCTTTTTTGAAAAGATTTTAAAAATATATATATTATACAATTTTCGACCATTCATATAAAATTATTTAAATATTTCCAACTAACATGGATCTTTCAATACTTTATACTAATTGAGTGAATGAATATATGAAGCTTGTTAACATTCAAGTTCTTATAACAAAATATTTATCAAGTCTTTTAACTTTAAAATATTAGATATAACGATGACATTTCAATTTACCTAAACCAACAAAGTTCAAAATCACGTAATATTCAGAAATATATCAAAATTCTAAATCAAACAATTAAGTACACATGATAGCTAAATTATAATTTTAAAACGATGTAATTGGGTCCATGGGTCAGATATGGGTCTTAAACCTATGGACCCAGACCCGAACTCGGACCAAAAGGTCATGTATCCAAATACAACCTGAATCCATTAGGTCCAAAAATAAATTGATCCAGACCCTTAAATTAGGGTTGAGTTGAGTCTAGACCCTTAGGGTCCAAGACGGATGCCCATCCCTACGCCCAATTGATCCATCCTCCTTGATAATGTTTGCACAGAATTTTGAATAGCAACCAAAGCATCTACTTCATATTTGCCATATTTCTTGATATTTGAATTCAACATGGTGACCCTGAGTTTTTTGCTTTTGCACAAATGTTTTTTTGAATCCGGGTGGTGACATTGAGCTTTCAACTTTTTCATGTAGTAGACAAAATGTTAAGTATTTGGTTAAGTTAAGTATTTATTTCGACTCAATTTCGAAATGTGGTCAATTAGAGTGATCACGAGTCACAACGTTTGTTTTTTTGACAAAAATTGTCATTTTATTGAGTAAAGATAGGGTAAAGCTAACGAAAAAACTTCCTTTTGTCTACCACGTGGAAAAATTAGAAGGTGAAAGTCACCACGTGGACTAAAAAAGGTTTGTCTACCATGTGGAAAAGCCGAAAATTCAGGGCTACCACATGAAATTTCCCTATTGTTTTATCCCTCCAATGGAAATTGTGGACATTTCCTCAATTATCTGCTTTACTACTTCAAGGGTTTTGTCCATCAATGTTCCTCCTACTGTAGCATCTAATGAAATTTGTATCTCTTCCCTAAGACCATTGTAGAAATTCTGAATTAAGAGTCGATCTGAGGTTACCATGGTGTGGACACTTCCTCTATAACCCTCAATATCTTTCCCAAGCCTCATATAATGCTTCGCCATCTTATTGACGAAATGAAGTGATGCCATTGCCTAAATTAGCAGTTTTGGCTAGTATAAAAAAATCTAGCAAGGAAAGCTTTAGATAATGCCTCTCTAGTGTGAAGGGAAAACAATTCAGCCTCTCTAGTGCGAAGGGAAAACAATTCAGCTCTTAATCAATCTCTTGCCGCACCACGGAGGGAAGGGAAAACAATTCAGCTTCATGTTCTCATCAGAAATCCCTTGATATTTCATAGTTCCATATTTATTCACGAACTCATCTAGATGGTCGTTTGGATTCTCCATTTCAGTTCCGACGAATTGATTCTGAACAATCAATTGAAAGAAAGCTGGTTTAATTTCATAGTTTGCAAATGTGATGATTGGTGTAATATCCCTAATTTTAAGCTTTTCTTAATCTTAGCTTAAGTAGGTTTAGTAATGGATTAATGTTATTAACCTCTCTAGTTATTCATCCTTAACACTATGTTTAGATAGCAAGTTTGGATGGAAAAGAAAGGGAGGGAAGGGGAAGGGAGGGAAGGGAAAGGAAGGGAAGAGAAATGGAAGGAAACTAGTTCTTGTTTATCTAGGAGGGAATGGAAGAGAAAGGAAGGGAGATTGTCTTTTCCTTCTAAATCTTTCCACTTTTGGAGGGATTACAACTCTTATAAAATTTATCCACATTTTCCTTCCAATTCCCTCCCCTCCAAATCCCTTCCTTCCCATTTTGCTATCCAAACAAGGGATTCTTCCTCCCTCTAAATCTCTTCCTTTCCTTTCCCTCCATTTCATTCTATCCAAACACACCCTAAGTGCCAAAAAAAAATAATGGGAGTTTCAAACTTTCAACTTTGAATATACAAAGTTTTATTTTGTTAAATATTGTTATTATATTAAAGAATAAATTTCAATGCTTTTGGTTTTATTCAAGATTTGAATTAACTTAAGTTATTTATATTTCCTTCAAATATTTGTTAATTTGATAAACATATTTATTTGGTTATAAATTTTAAAGTATTTGCAAATGATTTCACAAACTGTGCTGACAAAAACTTATCTTATGTGTTTTATAAAAAATGATTTATATAAAAAACTATACTTATATAATTATAACATATTATTAAAATAGCTTTATAATGATGTTATAGTCTATTGGTATTTAAAAACAAGTTTTGGTTATGGATTGATTTTAATTACAAAGAAAATATATTAATTCCATAAAACTAAAATTTCAGAAATTTCTTCAAACTCTGAAGTCACTTCATAAAATCATTTAAAATATTAAATGATCAATTTATGCTCCCAAATTTTTATATGTCATAGGTTTAAGTGTTATTAAGGATAATCAAGCATGACGTGGAGGTAACCTATAGCATATTAAGAGCAATCATTTCATTCACTATAATGGGTCATCAGAAATCCTGTGAGCCAATGTCTCAACCTTTGGACCCAAATGAGCATTCAAATGTCCATATTTCTGAGATCTATTGCTTGGATACTTTATCTAACTTCTTAAGTTATCCAATGATATCTTATTTGGCCAAAAACACTAAGAAACCAAAGAGATCCATATCATTATTTCAACCCCTTCTTGAATTTCTCCCATATCAGCTCTTGACATCCTACTGTTTTCACCTTATTTCTCCAATTTTTATCTACATACATACCCCTTAAATTGTTATTTCATAATCTAGACTCGTATTCAAACAACTTTTGTGAGGTACATATTTAGCATTAGAGGTTTAATTTCAGAGCTAAAAATATTTTCATCCAAGGCTGAAAACCTATTTCGGGACAGCAACTTTTGGTGAGCAATTTCATTATTTTTCTTTTATTCTTTCTTCACTTAAACCTCATCTAAGACCTTAAATGGCTTTACATATGTGTAGGTGATATCATGAAAATTTATGAGTAAGAGAGTAAGTCATATACTTGGTGTTTAAAGGATCCAATCAACATAGTTCTAAGATGCAAGTATGCAAAAGTTTTTGTATAGTTTTGCATGTTTGATTTTGAAGTGGATAATGAGTATATACTCTTAAGTAGTCAATCTAGTGGGAGTAATTTGGTGTTTGAAATTATGTAGGATGTTTGTTCAATCTCAAAGTATGTATATGGGAGTATTTCTTGAAGGCACACACAAAACACATTCTGTTTCTTACGTTGTAAAAACCTTGTTTTACATGATGTTTAGTTTGCATGGTTTATCTTGAATGGAGAATTGGAAATGGTTACATGTTTTATGTTTTACAAGAATGATTCATGAGTATGATGATGGATGATGGATGATCTAGGTTTTGGATATTTTAGACATGTTGTTTCAAGTAAAAGTGTTAGATTGTGATTTAAACTTATTCTTGTTGGTTTTCAATTGATTTTATAAGATGTAGGTTGTGCTTACTAAAAATTCAGATTATTGAAAGTTTATTATTTGTACTTTAAACCTCAAAATCTTCTCTTTGAAAGATGTTTTATGAAGTATTATGATACACTATTTATATAAGAACAATTTTTGTTTTAGGAGATTTTATAAATAAGTTTTTCTTTGAAAATCATTCGAATCACTTGCAAATGTAATTTATGATTTTAAAAGTTTGATTCCATTCTTGAAAGGTTCCAAAATTCTCTAGAGTTATTAAATTAAGGTTTTATTGTCTTTAAATTCAAAAGGAGTGTTTGGTTTACAATGTTAAGAAGATAATAAATTTGTTTTGTTAAAACTTAAGATTTAAAGACTCTTACTTAATGTTTTAAAGTATGTATCTTAAAAATATTTTATAGCTACTCTCTTTGAGTTTGTATACAAAGTAATCTTTTTCTTATTTGTCTTTCTACAAAGAAGAGTTGCTTTTAAATAAAAATCATTTTTTTTAATAATAAATAAAAATCATTTTTGTTTCTACTTGAGATATGAATTATTTATGCTAAGCTTTATAAATTTTCATATTTAACCAATGTGTTTATTCATATATTATTTAAAGTGTTTTAAGAGATTTTATGTATTTAGAAACATTTATTGAAAGTACTCAAAGAACGCTTTTACTTTTTTATAAACATTTATTCAATAATTTACCATCTTGATTTCAATAAAATATAGAGTTGAAAGTGTAAATGAACTACGTTTTAACTACCTTGAAATCATCGTTTTACCTTGTTGAAAAGCTTTAATCTTTTATAAATTTAAAAGTACTCCAATTTTGAAATGTGTATTGTTTCAAGTAATCATTATGTGCCAAAGAATTGAATCCAAAGTATTTGATTAAGTATGAAATATGATGTTGACAAATGTTTTACAGTAGTAGTATGAAACCTTGTTGACAATTTAAGTTATGTTAAGAAACATTCAAGTGATTTTCAATGTTTTGTTTTGGAATGTGAACGATGGATAGTATTATATTGGAAAAAGCCCGCAAGCTTAGTTTGTAGCACCTAGCCAGGTCGACCGAAGTAAAATCTTGCAAGTTGTGTATTGATTGGAGGGATGACGATCCCCAAATACTAGAGGTTTGGGAACTAAGCTCCCCACTCTATGTGAGTCGTTCACTTGAAAATCCTCAAACTTGAATATTGTTTCTAAGCATGTTTGGCACAACGTTACGTTTAAACTTTTATATTGAAATTTTCTAAGTGAGTTGTTACTTCTTTTCCGATATGATTTTACCTAAATTCCACCAAAATGTTTTACTTTTAGATGTGTGTACTCAATTTATACTGATGTGTGTACCGTTTTGTCATTTCTGTGGCCCGTCACTTGGTGGGTGACAATGACTATTTGAAGGTATAGTGACTGATAAATCCATCTTGAGATCATGTCTCATTTTCGTGAAGTGTAGTATGTTGCAAGGGCATTGAGACACTTATATTTTACTATAATTATTTAAGTTTAAGGATTGTATTGATAAAAGAGTTTCTAAATCATGCGTTGTAATAAGATTTTATTTAATATTGTTTTGTGGGATTTTATTTGCGTTAGATTCTTTTCCAAAATAGCCTTAGTAAAGTCTTTCGCTGTCTTAAGATAATGTGCTTTCTGGTTTTGAGGTTAGAACTTAAGTTGTATTAAGGCTCTATAGCGAAGTTGATTAAAGTTTGGGCTGTTACAGTTGGCTCGACTATACTCCACCCTAGACTTCCAAATGACATGGCATACCCCCGAAGGGATTTTGGATGTTCTTTTGTCATGTTTCGTTGTCTCTTTCTTCTTTTTCTTTTACCTCCAATTTCAGGATTTAAAGGTACAAGGTTTACTTGTCCTTGAAACTTTGTTTGCATACACAATACTCAAAAGCGGCGTCAAGGACAAAAATGAATAGATTAGTGAGAACAGCTAACAATGTCAAGGAACAATGAAATAACTATTCAAGAATAACAACTAACTAAGTTGCACCTCCTCGGCAACGGCGCCAAAAACTTAATAGGGACTATACGTCCTTTAATAGTAATATTGCAATTGCATGGCCTAACGTAGTACGCACAACAAGTACAGGTCAAATGCACAAGGAGTGGGGATTAAGTTAATGATTTCTCAATCAATTAGTGCGTTCAAAAACTTATAATATGATGATTGGTGATAGAAACAACTAAAGTAAGCAATTAAAGATACTTAAATGAAAAGTAAGCATAAAAGTAAATAAGGATGCAAGGAACCTAATAAAGGATAAAACGATCAATAAGCTAAAGAGACAAAGGCTAGGTTTTCTCGCCAAAGTACTGTTTACTAATCTTCAACCTAGGGACATGGACATGGGCTGTGGGGAAGAACATATCTTGGATACTAATATTCTCTATGGAGCAACAAAAATTTCCTAAAACATATTCAACTACCTATTCTCATGTAGATGATTCGATTTTAAACATGGACTATCGTTAGAAATTGACTCCTGCCCTCAATTCAATGCCACTACGATAATAACAAAATCCATCGCATACAATATATCCAAGCCAAAGGTAAAGAAAGCAGTTTAGGCTACATACATGGTAATACTACCTAGGATAAGCCATAATAAACTACTCACTCATGTTAAACTTGAACATAACTAATGAATTCATAATAAATACTAATAACAACAACAAAATCAAACACATAAAGTATACGGAATATAAATTACTAGCTTGGAACTCAATCCAAGGAAGATAACCAATTGAAAACTAATAAATGCCAATGATAAGTTTCATTAGCTCTAATTGCAATCCATATTCTTGATGAAATGCATCAATAGCGTTGACTTTATCCCAATTACAACAATGTATCAATTAATTTTCAATGATTAACTAATCAAAGTTGAAACTAACTAATAAGTGTTTGAGTAAAAATTTGCAATAAGAATACAAGTGAATCATGGAAAATACTTAAAGGAATATTAAAAGCGTAATTATTATTGATCACCCAAATCGTAAGTGCAGGTATAGGGTTGCTCGAGCTAGCTTGACTCGAGCCAATTTGGTCGAGTAGGCTTAAAATGGCCTACTTTGGCTCTTGTTTGGCTTAATAGAAAATAAAAGTTGAAATTTTAAAATGATTGCAAGTAAAGATTTTGTTTTTTTCAGAAAAATTTTCACATAATTCAAAAGTTAGTTTCCTGAAATATAATCCTTCATTTTATCAAAAGCATACTGAAAATTGGGTTTTCTTTTCTGTAAAATTACAACTTTAATGGTTATTTTTATATTTGGGAACCAATTTATTTCATATTGCACATTCAAACCATTATCCGAGCAACACAAACATTAGATATAAACACCGGATTCCCAGATATAAACATTCCCATAACTTTTAATTACAATAAAGAATTAACGAGTTATCAAACGTTGGCCAAGAATTTGTTCTATACAGCAATTATATGGATTTACACTCATATTTACTAAATCATGACCCAAAAAGAATGAAACGCCACCAGGAACGAGCATAGCTGATTCGCTGAAAGATCAATGGTCAGCAGGCGATAATCTGGTAGGTTCAGTCACGGGCCAGTAGGTCTTCAAACAACAGAGAGGAATCAGGGTAGAGAGCAGCTACTCTCATACCAGCCAAATTTATCTTTAATGTTTACAAGATCATGATGCAAGTTTTCCTCGGTGACAGTCAGAGATACTTGATTTCGATAACAACAAAATGTAGGGAGGAATATTCAAGAACTGCCATTGCCATTTGTAATACCAATGAAAACTTTTGCAGCAGCTCTTCTTCCGGTTTGAATATGGTTAACATACTCATTTATCACATGATGGAAATGGAACTTCGAAGCAATCTTTGTAGATAGGGAAACAGAAGCACCACTCTTTTTCAATGACAGGGAGATTTGTTTTTTCGTGTCTTGCGCATGTCTATGGCACAGATAGGGAGAGACGGATTTCAGTACAGTATTGCTACACATAAGGGGATCCCTGAACTGCCCGTCACTTGGTGATTGGTAGCTGTCACAAAAAAAATCAGCAAACTGAAATTATCAGAAAATAGAAAAAAAAATTCATATGGATTTCATCACTAAAACAATTCTAAAGCCTCCCGCCCCCCCAAAAACTTTTTTAAGAAAATTAAATAAATGTTATGGGAATAGCAAAACGATGACAAAACCGGGCACCATCAGAAGGCAGCTGACTATTGGCCTCAAAAGCTTATGCCTAAAAAAGTCGGCTTTTTGCCTTTTAAGGTGTATAGGAAGCCACGAGGAAATCTCCTAGACGGGATTCATTCCTTGATCACAGCCCATGAATACCACACCGCCACACATGACACAAGTTTACCAAATAAGCTAGTAGAAATCCACCTTCGATTTCACCTATTCACAATGGCCTTTCTCATATACAACTTCTTCCAAGGTTTTCTCTAAGAATACCATGGCATCAACACTTTACGACCCATTTGGTGGTCGTTATTATATTTTGGACGTGGTGATGCAAATTTAGTGTAATTTTAGTGGGGAAATCTCTTCACAAGTTTGATGGTAATGCTTTGTTTTACTTCAATCATCTCGTTTTCTTCATGAATTTCATTATAATCATTACCATTTGAAGATGTGTTATTAGGGGTACTGAAAACTTGTAAACAAAAAACTTGACTTTTTTAAGATCAAAGTTTCATTACCATGAGAATAACATGGTATATTTCATGAAAACTTACGTTACAAATCCTTCCCATTATTACCGTTTAATACCAATAACCAAACGGGCTGTTAGAGCTTAGAATGATCTTGGAAACATCCTATTTTCAGCACCCCAGCTCTATCCCACAACACCTACTGTAACTTCTTCTATTAAAACAATATCTACCCTTCATTGTTGAGTAAATAAAAATTTGACGAATCACACTCAATACAAAAGCACCAATGATACAGTAGAATATATATTCTGAAACAATTCAAAGACTTGGGATAAAGGGTTCGACATTTTTGTCGTAGAAAAACTTTCAATTATAAAAAGAGGGACAAGACTCAAGAAAGGTAAACATAGAATCAACATTTACCTATAAAGATTGCATTGAAAATCACTCTTCTACGCAAGTAAATGTAATCATGTGATTGTAATTTTGAAATACATGTGAACAAACACAAACACCCTCCGAGCAAGTGTCTTATTTCTATTTTGGGTAGTTTTGTCTCATTTTTCTATTGAGACAGAAATTTGTGGATCATATTTGTTCGAGTCTTATAAAATTCCGCAACTCTAAATCCACACCTACTAACATCTCCTAAACATTGTGCAAAAGTAAATGACACACTTGCTCTGATACGGAAGGAGGATTACATTGCAAACTTATTATCATTTTACATTTCATCCTATTAAGTTAAGACTTAAGAAAATAAAAATTACCGCGAAGATTCACAGCTATTCTTCGCACTTTTAGTTGTCTAACTTCTAAAAAAAGAGTTGGTCAATAAGCAGGTGTGAAGGTTGTTACAACTATATACAAGTAATATATATCTATAGAGGTAATTCATTCCAACTATGTACAACTAAAAAAAACACAAATTAGCAGAATAATATATAAACTTTAAGATAAAACGCATGAAAATCAGATTGTAATGATACAATCAACAGTAAATTATGGCTGCAGTAATTAAGCATGAATGTACTGCCACTATAACTCATATACGATAACAGAACTGTCTCTTTCAAAAAGCAAATACATAAGAGTTGCCAGTATCAGTTACTAGATTACAACCCTTATTGTCCTTCTAAAGGCAATCAACAAAGAATAAGAGCTCTTTTGGACATTTAAATTTTCATTTACTTGGACACCAATTAGTTTACTTAGCAACTGAATCAATATTCAAAAAGTCATAATTTTATATTCTAATGCAAAGCAACTCTAATTCCCCTGCATAGCATATGTTCACAACATGAAACCTCAATTTGAAGGCAAGTACAGTACTACAAAACCCAATCCTCATTGTTTTCTACCAATATTGCAATACAAGGAAGGACCAGACCAATAGTTCTAATCTTTTACTTCTTTCCAAACCACTCTCAAGTCCCTTTACCGACATTCACTAATAGCTAACATCTCTGAAGTTTGCTTCTCCACCACCAGTAGTTCACATTGTCAGTCATATAGAAATAACATGCAATACACCCAATCGCTCCGGATGCTGTACTGAGTGCCCATCAAAGATTGCCTCAATCATCTTTTTGGTTGACATGGTCTTCTCTCTCTTACCCATTTGCAGAAGATCGAGGACCGCACTTGCATCATGCACTTAAAGGTTAAAAGTTAAAACTTACTTAGAGACAAATGGGGCAATCTTTTGAAAACATAAATAGTATCAATCAATTCAAAAACTGATCATCCTTTAAATTGTCAACAAAAACAACAGTTCCCTATGTAAAACTCCTCCTTAACTTCAACTATCAACTGGTAATTTCGGAATCACCTCATGACCCCCTAGCCTCTCTATTGTAAATTACCTCATCACTTATATCCAAAACTTCTTGTATTAGATTGTTACATCAATAACCATGTAACCAGAAGCATTGATTCTAAACTATTGTCTCCAATATGAGCATAATAATCCACATAAGTTTTACAGCAACAAGTTTAAATAAGTGTAACACGCATTGATTAAGAGACACCATCCAATAGTTTCCTACTCAAATCCCATCATCTCAATCTTTAGGATTAATTCCTCCTATCTCAAGATAAATGAGCCACAATTTACTTGTCTAGATCAAAGGTAAGCCTTTGTTTATCATTTCCTATAAAAAAATGTCAGATGGCAATAGCTGCAGCACCAACAATAACAACAATAATACTAAAACCTACCAAAAGACGGGGTAAACTATATGAACCATTAATTTATCTCCTATAATAGAATAAGTAAATAATGGAGACACAAGGATTATGATTATTTATGTGCATACATTTGCTAATCCTATGCAGATAGTTCAATAGCCGGCTATTTATGGAATTAAAGATCAACAAAGTGGTGTATAAAATTGTAACCCCAATTATTCCAAAACAACAAAAAAAAAAACAAAAGAAATTTCCCACTGCAAAAGTATACTACAGGATACTACTAAATTTTACATTTACACACTGTAAATTCATGTAGAATACACGGCAACTTACACGTAATAGGGGTAATAACATAAAATTCAATTTAAACCATGTGCAAAGAGATTTTACGTAGTAAATTTGACTCGAAATATAAAGGAAGTGAATGCACTCTATTCATCAGTCCTTATCTTACAACAAAGAGAAAACTCTGGAATAAACTACCCAAAGTCTGAATTACATTACCAAGTTAAAATGCCTATGGTCAAAATATTCGGGCAAATAGAGTGGATGTAGAAGAAGAAATTAAAGGTAATGCCAAAATCTCTTTTCCCGTCCATAATTATACAGCCAAACTCCAGAAAACCAAGAGCTAATGATCTAACCCTTTCTCTTAAAGTCAAACAAACTTCCATCTTACTATATACACAAATAGAGTAATCATATCCAACCCTGTTAATACACATATCACACTCTCTATCTCCTAAAACAAAAAAGAATTATTGTAAGCAATGGTATGTTAGCTGCATATTACTATTTACCACATCATCAGTTTTAAATCTTTCACACTAAAACTTCAACTCAGTGGTTTTTGCTTCCCTGACACAATAGTTTATCAACTTTATTCAATAGGAGCGCAAGCTGCAAGAGATTCTTCTCAATACCATGAATCTTTCAATTGTGTCTCCAAATCCCAAATCTATAATTAATGTTTGAACTTAATATAATCAGACTCTTTAATTATAATTATAAGTATATAAAAAAAATGAATTTTTCTGAAACATAACTACAGTATGTAACTTCTGGTTGCTAAGGGCAAAAAGCTCCCCTTCTTATAATTGTGCTTGGAAAGAAAATACAACAGCTCTGATTGGCATACTCCCATCACATCCTTCCAAACTTCCAATTCCTCTATTATAATTATTACGATAATGCTTTCCAACCCCTACGATGAAATACAGTAGTTTCCTCCTTTTCTTGTCTCTAATCTCTCCCTCACATCGACACATCTATTACATTTTGCTCCAATGCCACAAATTGAGTATTTAAACAATAATCATTCCTGCAGTTTATCATCCACAATCACAAGTTTTACTAGTTCAGTAACCATAGCTCTAGACCTTTATGAACTCCAACAAGCATTTCTGAAGTGTGAAAACAGCATTTCCTATTTTCATTCATAATGTATCTTTGTTATAAAAATGCAAAATCAATAGTCCCAACTCCTAAGGCCCTTAAATTTTCTACATTTTCTGATTTGGTCCATTAAAACAAATTATTTAAACCAAACCACACATTGAATTTGTGGGAAGATCAATTTATAGCAAACCCAAGGAGAATCTGTTATGAATTTTGAATTTTCCATTCATAATCAACCATAAATATTATTCACCATAGAAAAACATTAAACTTAAAATTACTGAAAATGTCTCATCTTCTACCATTGACAAATCTTCAACTACTAATTGATCATTCCAACAAAAAAACGAATAAACAAATAGGAGACTTAAGAAAATATATCGGTAAAATCAAAACTCAAACAACAATTCACAATTGTAATTTGTAAACAAAAAAAAAAAGAGAGAAAAACTTCAGATGAAAGAGACAAAGATTAAAACCTTCTTAAAACTGTCTGCGGGGATTTGCAGCGTTTATAGAGTAATTGCTTGGTATCCATCCCAATATGAGCAACACAATAGCTCGTCAACGCCATAGCTTTCGTTTTACACCCCGAAAAAACACACAATTTGAAACTTTCACCAAACTCTAACCCGAATTTATTACACCTATCAACGTTATCACCATTACTATCTTCTGGAACTCCATTCCGAACAATGTCGTATTCTGTCTCCTCAACGATGCCATTGTGTTCTATGTAAGGACTCTTACCGTATTTCCAGTAAAATTCGCGATGTTTTCTTCTCACTTCCTCCATTAAAGACCAGTAATGCTCTCGGTAACACTTGGCGAGTCGAGTAAGTCGACGCGCTCGACGTTTTAATACTTCTTGCCGAGTTAAAACCTTTGATTTCGCTAAGATCCTGTCCTCGTCGTCTTCTGAGTTGGTGATTGTTGTTGTTGGTAGTCCTGAACCCGAAGGTTCATCCATGGCAGAGTTGACTCGCACGAGTTTGGGGATTTGTTGGTAGTCAGTAGGTGAGGATATTGGGAGGTTTAACGGGTGGTTTCGATGAGAGAGAAAGATGGTGACGGTTTTTATAAAACTTTCTTTTACACGGTGTTTTCTTTTTAAGCAACTAGATGATCACCCATGTAAAGCACGTGACATTTAGAAATTATTATGCATAAATGTTATAATCGTTACAAACAGATTAAATGAAACTTAAAAAATCACAGCAAAGAAAATTGAATAATAAATAACAATATTTACACATTATTAGAACATAATTGTTAATTACTCGTGCCGAGCACAAGCTATTTAATAACCAGTATATATTAAATGTATGTATGTAATATTAGTTGATTACTTGTGTTAAACATAATATACAAAATTTTATTTTATCAAAAATTAAATAGACTATAAATACTCCAGCGTATGTAATGGAGTAGATACACAAGAAAAAAGCATGGATAAATGTTTATTTTTTATTTTTAGATCAAACAACTTATACAAAATGAAAATAAAGAGTATTTGCAAAATAAGAAAAATATATTCTTGAAAAACCCCAAAAACAAAGTTTCTCTCTCCTTTTGACGTTCGAACAAAAAATCAATTTCTTACGAATTTCCAACTTATCTTTTAAGAAAATCTCTCCTTGAGATACCTTAAACTCCTATACCATATTTAGTTTTTAACACTTCGTATTATTCAAATTCAACTATACATAAAACATACTTACTTTATTTACCCAATCTAGTTTTTAACATTATTCCTAACACTCTTAATTTGAATTATTTCAAATATATAAGGATCATTTACCAACAACAGTCTCAAAGTTTACTCAATTTCATAAACAGCCTCAAACTTCGTTTTTTACCAACAACAGCCTTCAATTTGGGAAACACGACATCGATACAGCCACTTCACCGGATGACCTGCTAATTGACCGTTGATCATGCTCAATGACCTTTGACTTTCACTTAATTTCATTAATTAAACCTAATTACCCAATTATCTCTAATTAAACCCTTCTTCCCCAACCTCTTTCTAATTCACCTCAATCACCTCCATTCTCCCTCTTCATCAACACCACCACCACCACCACAACCACCACCATTAAAACCCCTCCTTTAATAACAATCCCATTAAAAGCCCCTTCCTTCTTCAATATTTGACTAAACTCTTCTCTTCTTCTACTCACCATTAAAAGGTACTCTTTCTCTCTCAACACCACCACCACCATTAAAACCCCTCCTTTAGTAACACCACAAACAACTTATTACTCACAAACATTTGGTGGGAAAGATTCAAGGGTCTTAAGAACCAAATCCAACTCATTCGGGTCAAGGTATTCGGGTTGTTGAAGGGCTTTCTTTGCTTTCCAACTGTCTAAAGACCATTTTGGATTCGAATTGTGGGTAGTTGTGGATGTTGATGGAGATTTCGAGGCTCTAATTGGAAGAAAACAAAAACTGGGTTGATGAGGTTTCGGTGAATTGAATCCATTAGAGTTATGGAAAATTGATTTTGATGTAAGAGATGAAGTGCTTGTTGTCAAAGCCATATTTTTCTGTGTGTTTTTTGTTGGGTTATTGTTGTTCAAATTGGATAGAGATTGTTTGAGAGGAAGAGCTGACTATGGAATTCATGATTATTGGCCTTCAAGTTTGTGATGGGATTTAAGGGGTTGCAGTTTTTAATGTTCAATTTGGGTGTATGAATTAGAAAATATTGGTTGCAAGAACAATTTGGCTAGAGGTTGATTGGGGAATGGTGGTGTTGGGGTTGGGGTGGGGGAATGCTGTTGATTAGGGAGGGGTATATAGAGATTGGGGAAGAAAGGGTTTAATTGGGGGTAATTAGGTAATTAGGTTAGATTAGTAGGTTTAATTGAAAGTCAAAGGTCATTGAGCATGGTCAACGGTTCATTAGCAGGTCATCCGGTGAAGTGGCTGTATCGATGTCATGTTTCCCAAGTTGAAGGCTGTTGTTGGTAAAAAACGAAGTTTGAGGGTGTTTATTTGAAATTGAGTAAACTTTAAGGCTGTTGTTGGTAAATGATCCAATATATAAATTAAATGATAGTCAATTGAGATCTTATTTGATATGTTATAATGCAATTTATTAATATCAATTTTTTATAATTTATAATTATGCTCAATAAGATGCATTATGACATTGATTAATATATTTGAAAATGTGCACAAACTAAGTGAGACAAAGATAGCGAAGTCATCATATCATATCATACAATAATCTAAAGAAAGACCCCTTAATTTTAAATGACGCGTTTTTCAATGACTGAGTACTTGGCGAAATATAATCAACTTAAATTGTTGATATATTTTAATGAATTTTCACATAGTAATGTTTCGTAAATGTTAAGAAGAATTCTAACATAAAAAAATTATCAAATTACAATTTTATTTCATTTGCCATTTTCTTTTTTGAGAAACTTTTCTCTTGAACGCAATATTTATTTCTGTGTGTTGATAAATAGGAATGGTGTATGAAAGTCATAATCTTACAAATGACGACATTTTATACACCTCACTTTGCTGCTCACCTCATTTGATTAACTTTAAGCCTTTGAGTTACCCATTTCTTTTTTAATAGGCAAAATTGATTTTAATAATCAAACCTTTCATTCATCCGCTATTAATAATTTCCCCTTTAGATTATTTTTTAATAATCCAACATTTGTCTTTAGTTTGCTAGCAGTATCTTTTATTTTTTAATAATCAAACCTTTGCCCTTAGTTTGCTATTAGGATACCCTATTAGTATGCAGACAGCAAACAAAAGGAAAATGTTGAATTATTAAAAAATAATTAATAGGTGGGATTATTAACAACAGATGAGTGAAAGGTTGAATTATTAATATCAAATTCTTCTTTTTAATAATAATAAGGTTATTTATTTTTGTTTGACCTCTTTTTGTTTTCGCTTCGCAATAGAAGACAAATATTTTTGCAATTAGCCGATTACTCGATCAAGTTATTTATCAACCTCATTTAGTAAATATTTTAGTATATAAAATGATGACTAATGGAGTAATATAAAATATAAATAAAGAGGCATGCTTAATTTAGAGGTAGAAAAATCACAGTAATTTGTGAAGATAAATCTTAAATAGAAAAACTATTTTCAATCTTACTAAAATCACATATAATATTCTAACACATATAAAGGGAATAAAATTTGTTTTCAATCTTAGTTCAAATTACCTATATTATTCCAATTGGTATAAAGATATAAATCTTCTTACTTTTAAATAGGCAATATAAATATTCATATAGAATTGCATTGCACGCATTAATATGCATAGTAATTAGGCAATATAAATATTCATATAGAATTGCATTGCACGCATTAATGTATAGTAATGAATCTTCTCTTGAAAGCTACAATTAATTTATAAGAAAGTGTATTTGAGAAGCTAATTTGAGCGGGAAAATTTTTTACCAGAAGCTGACACGTGCCATTAGGTGTCTTTGTTTTAGTATATAGAATGATGATATACAATTAGGAAGTACCTAGATTATACTAGATTATACAATACTAGTATAAAAACTCGTGCAATGCACGAATTTGTTAGTAAAAAATATATATAAAAAAAATTTAAAAAACAATGCTAGTATATAGAAGTATTATTGTTATTACATTTACCAAGTACATGACTTTTTTAAATCAAAACCTAATTACTTACATTTCGCTTTTTTAAAATTAGTTACCCAATGCATAACTTTTTTTATACAAATTAAACATATTAAGTTCTAACTTAACTAAATAAAATTACTATAGTAAATTATATAAATATTTTATCTAATTTAGCGTCAAACTTAACAAAAAACTATTAGTTTTCTAAAATTAGATAAATAGTTCCATGTAATCAACTATAATCTACTTTACATAATATTTTTATCTTATTTCTCATCCTAAGATAAAATATGCATTAAGTAAAAATCTTACTATTTTATATTCTTAATTCTTAATTATTGTTGTGTGTTTCAATTTATTCATTTACCATTTTTAGTCATACTATTACTAAATTAAAATTAATCAATATGACATGTAATCAATTGACACCCAATGATATTTTTTCATTTGTCATGGCTCTTTCGAAGTTGACACTTGGAATATTCTAAGACTTTTATAGTATTGTATTGTAACCGCCCTGAATTATGAAGGCAAACACTAATTGAAATTTAGTATTAATCAAGCGGAAGCTTACTTTTGCCAGCACAATTAAGGGGTTACTTAGAGGTTAAACCAATATCCAAGTAAAATACTTGAACCAAACCAAAGCAATATGACGGAAGTCTTAACTGTCCAAAATATAGGAAAATTACAACCAAATCGAAATAAGTCCAAAGTTCAAATACATCCTTAAACTAGTCCAAACCTAAACAACCCAACTAATAGTCTCTCAAATACAATAAAGAGATCTAAACAAAAGGGGAGTCATACTCCAACTCGGGTTCATCTTCTGCTCGCATATCCATTCTTCGTTGAGGTGCCATAGGGGTTTACTCTAAAAACAAAACCATTGAAAAACATACAAAGCATAGTATCAGCAAAAAGGCTGAGTATAACACACTAGTGTCTGTCAAACAAGTTATTAAAACCTTTTTGATTTGAGTAAATTCATTTTGAAAGATGCTTTTTCATTTGATAAATCATATTATCATTCAAACTTAATTCAATGGTTTTATAGTAATAATTCCAAGTTCTCATATTTCATCATACACCATAAGATCTCAATGGATCCAAATCAATTTCAAACTCATATCATAACTTTTTACATGGGTACTCTGTGAGTCATCTTGTGACTCGTTTGGTAGTCGGTCTACAGTCCGCGACATGTCCGGCAAGTGTAACACAATGGTATTGTGAACAATACGCGCTCAACATTGGTGAGCCGTTTAATCATGCACACAACATTTGCTGTGGCATATGTACCCGCCATTTAGGCTAAAATATTTTTGTATATAATATATACCTTGTAATTTCAATAACATTTGAAAAGTAAAAAATATTAACTTTTTCCTTATGATAAACATCTTTTATTTGCAACATAGCAAAACATATTTTCTTTACAACATAGCAAAATCAAATCATAATTTTTCCCACATGGGTAAAACATGCATAGCATAATCATATCATCAAACATAACCTTTGTATTATATTGGGGCATCACTAGCATGTGTGGAAATGTATCGTAACAAAACGTGATTAAAAATTCTATACGATTTTTCAAGGAAACCATTAAAATATTTCATTTCAATCCTTCTTAAAGTAAATATAACTTAAAAGAGTTTTGAAATTCATTCAAAACAAATATAATTTAGTTCATAAGTCTATAAAATCTTTGTCATAGGAGATTTCATAAAACACTATTTTCTTAAATACGAGATAATTTTACCGGTAATAAAATCGATAATTGATTTACAAAATACATATTAATTCTCCAACAAGGCCCACATTAATCAAGTCATTATAATAACTTAATTAAAATTAATTTAAGGTTATCCCATCAGATTATAATTGGTTATACAAATTTATAATAATTTTACGATTATTTCGACAATTTAGGTATTTACCGTTATTTAAATGATATTTTAAATCCATAAAATTATAAACCATCTAAGTAAAACTTATTTTATACTATGAGACAGTAGCTTACTAACAAAATTATATGTTTTTGATATAGGTCTATTTTTACTCAAATTTAATTAACAATATTACGCCTTTAAATAATTAAACAATATTTATGAATTTGATAAATTAGTAAATAATTAATTATTAGCTTAATAAATTTTTACCAAAGTTCTAGAAGTTATATAATATTTTTATTAGCTCATTTAAACTTATAAATGTCATGTATGATATTTTATCTTTTTATATAAACATATTATCGATAAATCAAATAAAATCGGTTTAAAATTATTTAAGTCCGAATAAAATAATATAAAAATTTTATGATGTTCCAGAAACTATTTTAAGGAATATAAAATTTTAAATAACCTTTAAAAATCGTGTGGGGTATTTTTAATAATTAATATTGTTATTTTACCAATAAACCGAATAAAATTTATTTAAGTCCATATATGATCACGAAAAAATTTATAAATTTTTCCACATGTACCTATTGTTTAAATAAGTGTCTCATAAAATTTTCATGCCCAAAAGATGCTATCTAGTATTTATTTTGTATTTTATCGTTTTCTAACTTACCGATTATTAATAACCGAGTAAAAAATTATTAAGGTCCTCCAACGTCAACAAAATCTTCTCAAAATTTCACCAAATATAGTTACTGTCCATATGAGTATGTGATAAAAATTTCAAGTCCATATGCCTTCATTTGGTAACCGCTAGACAATTTAACGATTACTCAAAAAAAACATGAAAAATTTCAAACTAAATATATTCTGACCAAATCTTGTTGGAGACATTATAATATGATTTTATAATTAGTTTTTATGATCAAGAATTAATCTAGTACCATGTTTTATCATAAAAGAATTTAACACCTTAAAATCCCATAAAATATCGATTTAACAAATAAATTTCAACAAAATTATTCAAGAGATTTTTTTATAACATATAATTACTGGAAATTGTTTTTAAAATGCATTTAAATATTTTCCAAACCCATATCCATTTCCATCACAATACTTTCATAAAGTAGTGTAAATCATGTCTTTAAACATACAACAATTCATAAAATTAAAATGCATGATGCCCACAATAACAATACATGTAATAAATCATTTCTTACTCAAAATTATCATTTTGATATCATTTTTCGAGATTTAAGAACTTTTCTTTGGGAATTTTATTTTTAAAAACAAGTTTATACAAAATTTTCCCAACTTGTTCTTAAATCCTTTAAAAATCACCCCATGTGACATACCTCGACTCCAAGCTTATATAAATATTCCGTAAGCTCCCACGTAAGCTCCTATACGTTCTTAGAAGTGGTTCCAACTTCGGGTCCTTGCCCTTCAAGTCCCAACTCCAACTCTTCAACTAAAAATATTGCATTCATCCAAAAAAATCAATAATAATTTTGGATTTCTAACATGCACTTAACTTTCCTTAGTTGGAGTTGTTAAACTAATACTTGTGATGATTTAACATATTTGGAGTGTACTTATTATGTTGAGCAACATACTTAATCAAGTCCCATAATTTTACTTAAAATCCTTGAAGTAACAAAATTTATAAGATTGTGAAAATAACATTTTCTTTTCTTTACTTTCCATTATAATCGATTTTTTTTGTAGAGGTTTTATAAGTGATAATTTTCTTAGTTTTAGATACAAAAAAATATCCATATTAAAACGATCTTAGTTTATAGAAAGATTCATGTAAGAGTGTTCTACATGAACAAGTTTTACAAAAACTAGTGGAATAAGGAAATCAACGTAACTTACTCTATACTTGGTGGATTTCTTCAAGTTTGGTGTCTATGGAAAGCTCTTGAAATGAAGATTATTTTTATGGAATATTTGAGTTTATAAACATAAATTTTCAGAAGTTTTAGATGGGTTTTTAAAGAAGATTTGATGAGAAAAGAAGGTGTTTTAGTAGTTGAAAGTTTGAAGGATGCAAGTGTTTGTTCATGGATGAACTTGGGAGCAACAAGTTGGGGATTTATGGCTGAATTCTTATTCAGAAATTAGAGTGTCTTTGCTTCAAATATTAGCCTCTTGCAGGGCCGGCCTAATGAGGGGGCGAAGTGGGCTTGTGCCCAGGGCCAACTCCCAAAAATTAGAAAACCCTTTAAAAAAAAGGCCCCATATTTACTATATAAATTACAATAAAACTAATAAAAAATTTTTTGTATATAATTAGGGCCCCATAAAATATATTTCACCCCGTGCCCCCAAAAACTCAGGGCCGGCCCTGGCCTCTTGCATGCTTGTAATGATGCATAATCTAGGTTAGAGCAAAAGAGTACTTTGGTTAAAGTGTTTTGCTTGAGTATGTAAGTGTATAAAGGGCTATAAAGAGGGTTTGGGACAACTATTGGGGCTGCTGTTTGGGGCTGTTTTGGAGGTGGTTTTTGTCTCATTTTGATCTATTATAGTGTAGGAAAGGTTTATCTAAGATAGTTTAAAGTTTGGGTAAAAATTGTTGTACATATAACAAGTTATGTAACTTGTATTATATGTTTAAAAATCACTTGTATATGTGTATGAAATATTTAATTTACTCCCATTATGGTTAAATAATATACTCGGGTAATAATTAAAATTTTCTCGAACTGTTATCGGTAGTTGCTCAACTTTAAGTTTTTACCTCCAAAGTTTACGTTACTTGTTATGATTCATAACCACGTTATGAATTGACAAGTTTCTAATCATCGTAGAAATTTTTCAAATTTCTACCATCACTAATTAAATTTTAATAAGTGGCGGACAAATATTAAAAAAAAATTAGTCGCTAAAAATGACTAATGAAATCTCATTAATAATGCGACTGTTTCATGTATGATTCCCTCCTATTAATAGAGAATGAAACATTTGGGTTTTGCACCAAAACCAAGAAGGGGTGGGGGACCACTTAAAAGTGAATGGAAAACTCTCTTTTTTCATTAAGTGCATTGATATTTATGTGTTGTTATGTTATTGTAGTAAGGGTAAAAAAGCTAGAATGACAAAAATAGAAACGAGACATTTTTAGTGAATTGACCCAATAAGGAAATGTCACATCCTCTATGAATAGGAGGGAGTATAATTTTAGTGAGAACTAATGGATGGTGTTGAATGATTGTAGAAGAGTTGACAAGACTTTTGGCGGCTCCATGTTTAGTGGCAATGTCATTGATGGATAATCACAGGCCTATTGTGCACATTGATACGTTTGTTTTGAGGATAAAGATTTGTTTATTTCAGGAACAGATTGATGAAAGCCAAAATTAGGTAAAAACCACCAAAATCAGTGGAAGATTCTTGCGAAGCTTAAAGGTTTGAGTTTTTATTAATTATTTCCCTTTCTGTTTAATTTTTTTATTATATCCTAATTTTGCTTTGTTGTTCCGGCTGTAGAGAACAATCAACGCTCTCAACAGAGATGATGAGAATATCTTTTAAAGATTCACAATGGATATGAATCACTAGAGAGGTTCGAGTCGCCTCCTGGCTCAGTTTACTTTTCGTATCTAAGTCAGTAATAGGACTGAGAATATAGTTATGAGAGTTGCTAAGAATATAGAGGTATCTTGATCAAAGTATTGCTTGGGTTTGAATGCAAAGTGTTTCGTTACCAGTGGTAGTGATTTTCAAAGTTTGTCAGTCAGACCCAAAGCGACGACTCGTCGCCTGAAAAGCGACGCTCGTCGCTTAGCAACCGGAAGGCATTTCTAGTAGTTTTCTTCTCAAATTTCTAAAGTCACTATATAAAGTGACTGTTATATTTTTCAAGGGATCAGTTTTTTACCAGTTTTCATTTCCAGTTCTCTCTAGTTTTCTCTCTAGTTTTCATTTCCTTTGTTGAACATTGTATTTGCATTCGGATTTGGTATTTCCAGTTTATATTATCTTCAGAATCCGTAAGTTTTCTTGTGTTATTATTTCGTTCTTTACTTTTATTCATTGTTTACTATATGTTTTCCATGAATATGCTTATTGAGTAGTTGTATTATCTAGGGTTAGAACATAATTCCTATTTCGAAGCATGGATTGATATTTTATCGATTGATTGTGTGCGATATGAGTCTATAATTGAATCTATGATTAATGAATCTCGGTTTAAACATCTTTGTTTTCCTTTTCAATAAAACGGAAGTTTGAGATTAGGATTGACTTAGGATTGAGATATATTTGAGTTAATTTCCTTCTAGTTTAACCAATAGAACGGAAGTTTGAGGATTAATACTAGTTGGTCTTAAATCGATATTAATTAATAGAGCGGAAGCTTGAGATTAATTAGATCACGTTCAATTATCACTAGTGGAAAAAACAAGATAGGCTGCGGTTTTTTTGGGGATATAGGCTGCGATTTTGACTCGCAGCATTAGTAATAGCAGCAGATGAGAAAAACTTATTTGCTGCGGTCCTAAAAATCGCAGCCTTTAGCGTGTTTTTAGAACGAAAAAAATGAGACTAAAGGCTGCGGTTTTTCAAAAAACCGCAGCCTTTAGTCCCTTTTTTTCATTTTTTACATCTTCTTCAACTTTTACAGATCCAAAAAATAAATTAAAATACATCTTCAACTTTGCTGGGTAATTTTACCAAGAACAAAATTAAGGTAATAGAGATATCCTTGAAATCTAGTTGTTGGAGGCAAACACTTGAGCAATAAATTGAAAAGCCTTCCCTGAAAAACAATATATTCCAAATGTTTGTAACAAGAAATGAAACTAACAGCTATCTGTACAAGCTTCAGTCAGGTAAACTACTAATACAGGTGAAAAAGAAACAGGATAAATCAACAAGATCTTTTAAAAACCTAAAATTACAAATGGACAGTACAGAAGATATAGAGCTTTCATATATGAATGAACTTTAAGTGCTTGACGATCTACATAGCATCGTCGTCTTGAGAAGGCAGATTAGGTACTGATATTCCATCTTGTTGCTTCCATTTTTAGTAATAAATCCGAGTTTTCATATTGAAATATTCACGATGACTTCTTTCTCAAAGAGATTGATTATGTTGTAGAAGATGAATCGAGAAAAACTTTAAGAGAAATTGAGAGATTAATTAGGTTTTGTGCAAGAACTTTAACATAAATCGAGAAATAGAGAAAAACTTTAAGAGAAATCGAGAAATGGAGAAGAACTTTAAGAGAAATCGAGAAATGGAGAAGAACTTTAAGAGCTGCGTAGATTTAAGGGTTTGTGCAGAGGTATATATAAGAGAGATTAGGTTTTAAAAAAATAGAATGCCTAATTGGCTGCAGGCAAAGAAGTAACCACAACCTATGCCAGTTTGAAATTTTTTTTTTTGTTTATTGGCTGCGGTTTTTCAAAAAACCGCAGCCTTTGTGTTATTTTTTTTTCGCCTTATTTTTTTCACATTATATGTTGCGTATATTAGAAACCGCAGCCTATGTCTCGCAGCAAATAGACTTTTTTCCACTAGTTTATGTCGATGGTTCAATTTCATACAATCATGAAAGTAATTGATTTCCATGGTAGAATTAGACGATGCCCCACGCCCTAGAGTTTGTCATATTATTGCATTTACATCATTATTATAATTGCTTTAGTTCATTTGCATCATAGAATTAGACTTCAACCTATATTATTTGTTTACCCGTGTCTTGTTGGTCCTAAGACATACAATTTAGAGTTAACTTGCCTCCTTGTGTTCGACCCACACTACGCGTACACCGTGCGCTTGCGGTATATAAAATTTGCACGATCATTATTGATGATCTATTGGATGAGTTAAGTGGTGCTACTTTGTATTCAAAGATTGATCTTCGAAGTGGATACCATCAGATTCGAAAGAGAGAAGGATATGAATGGAAAACACCTTTCAAAACTAAGCAAGGGTTGTATGAATGGTTGGTATTGCCTTTTGGGCTAACTATTGCTTCTATTACTTTCATGAATCATGAGGCTGATGAATGAAGTACTTTAACCTTTCTTAGGGGAGTTTATTGTTGTCTAAGTCGATGACATCTTAGTATATAGCAAGAGTGAGGAGGAACATTTGATTAATCTTAAAGAGTTATTCGAGGTCTTTAGAGAGAACAAATTGTATGGGAAATTGCAAAAATGTAATTTTACGTTGTTAAAGGTCGATTTCTTGGTTACATTGTAGCAGGTGCGCTGGCATAAATGTTGATCCAAGCTAAGTTGAGGCCATTGTTGCATGGCCAATTCCAAAGACAATAACTGAAGTTCAAGCATTTTACATGAACCACTCAAGCACAACAAGCCTTTGGGTTGGTAAACAAGAAGATGTGTGAAGCTCCTACTCTAGAAATTCCTGATTTCAAAAAGCCTTTTGAGGTGGAGTGTGATTGTAAAACCCTTGAATTTTCGACCCTTCAAATGGAACCAAACCGCAAGACGTTTGTGGCGAAGAAGTTAGTGTTGTGTTGATTCAAGAGGGACGTCAAGTTGCCTACTTTAGTGAGAAGCTTAGCCATGGGAAGCTTAATTATTCAACCTATGAGAAGGAGTTCTATGCTATGGTAAGGGCTCTTGATCATTGGCACATTAGTTGAGGCCACAACCGTTAGTTTAGTATTCAGATCATGAATCCTTGAAGTACATAAATGGGCAAAAGAGCTAGAATACAAGGTATGCATAATGGGTGGAGTTTTCACAAACATCAATTTTTCGGATGAATACAAAAGTGACAAAGCAATTGTTGTAGCTGATACACTCTTCGGGCGACATTTCTTTCTTGGTGTTGTTGAAGCCAAGGTACATGGTTTTAAATGGATTAAAGAGTTATATGAAACTAATGAAGATTTTAAAGAGGTATATATTGTTGAACATTTAGTGTCTAATAATCCTAAGTTTATAATCACTAAGTACTACTAAAGTAGTGGGACAATATGTATTGATATACTAGGTCCAAAAGGAGTTCAAAGGATAGGACAAAACGGAAAAAGAAAAAACCAAGTCAGCATAAAACGCCGACTCGACTTTCCCTTTTCTGGAGCTAAAGCCGACTCTGCTTTAGTTTCTGCAAAGTATGATTTTGTCTAGAAGGAAAAGCCGAGTCGGCTTTCCTTGGTGTAGGTCAAATCGCCGAGTCGGCGATTCCTGCTAGAAATGACCGTTGGGCATTTCTTAATCTTTGAGATTAATGGCTTTGGATTTCTACACTTATGGCTCTTGATTTCTGGAGTTATAAGGGAGTAGTATAGTGAAAAATACCCATAAATGTCATAGATTAATGGTATTGAATTAGATGATCATCAATTTGATCATTAAGAGTGATTATTGTACCATGACCCTTAGAGTATACTCTTGTAGTATAAATAGGGGTCTTTGGTGATGAGTTGGATACACCTTATTTTCTAAATTCCTCTACTCTTATTATCATTTGTTTGTGCTTTGTCAAGAGAGTAATTAACTCTTGCCTAAAGCTTCCAATTCTTATAATTCTCAAACACATTGTTGTTAAGTGGTATACTCTAAGTACTAAGAGTATATTGTGTTGTTTGTATCTCGTTGAGAATTTCCGTTTATCAACCCAAGTACCTTTGTGGGGGAAATATCACAAAAGGAAAGTGATGACACGTCTACAACAAGTATTAAGCTTCCGGGTAACGGTTGTCGTTACAAACTTATCTTCAAATTTACTTTAGCATCGTTATTGTAATTTCATTTTGTCATCAACAAAGGAATAATATAAATTCCCGTTTGTAATTTATATTTGCATTATATATTCATAATAATCTTTTGTGATACCTTCTTCGGGATGGCAACCATGAAGGATTTTACTTCTAACTTTGCTAAGTTGGATAAGTTTGTCGGTGTCGATTTTCGATGTTGGCAAAAGAAGATGTTTTTCCCCCTCACTACTTTGAGCGTTAATTACGTGATAAGTACCCCTAAGCCGGATGAATCGGAAGATGAAACCCTTGAACATTAAACAAGGAAAAGAAGCAAATGGGAAAATGATGATTTCATTTGCTAGGGCCATATTCTCAATGGAATGCAAGATTCGCTTTTTGATATCTACAAATACCATGAGTCCGCTAAGGAATTATGCGATGCTTTGGAGAACAAATATATGGCGGAGGATGCAAGTTCCAAAAAGTTTCTTGTAAGTAATTTTAATTGTTATAAGATGGTAGAAGATCGCCCTATAATTGATCAATTTCATGAACTACAAAGAATGCATGCCAACCTTAAATTACATAAAATTGAAATAGATGAAGTTTTTCTTGTTTCAAGCATTATAGACAAGTTGCCTCCCTCATGGAGGGATGTTAGACACGCTTTAAAGCATAAAAGAGAGGAGATTACACTCTCCAATCTTGGACAACATATTGTTGTTGAGTCTAGCATACGGATTCATGAGAATTGGAAGGATGATAATTCTAATGTTGGAACCATAAACATGGTTGCGGAAGGGAGACCATCCTGTTCCGGAGATAAAAGGAAGAAAATTGATTCTTGAAAGAGAAAGGTCGTTGTTTCTAATACCGAAAAGGTGTGTTGGGAATGTGGCAAGCTCGGACACCGAAGGAAAAATTGCTTTGTTCTCAAAAACAAGCAAAATAAGGCAAAGGGGAATGGTCAAGCTTCTACAAGCAAAGGACCTTCCACTCAAGGTAATCTTGCAATTTTGAATGAAAATTCTTCTATGAATCTTTCTTCAATGAATACTAATTTTAGGGCTATGTAGGATGGTGCTTTGTCTTGGTGGATCGATTCGGGGGCATCGAGACATGTATGCAATTCTACAAAATGGTTCAAATCCTTTCACAAGGTAGTTGATGGGGAGCATCTCTTCATGGGAAACAATGCACCTATCATGGTCCAAGGCAAAGGACAAGTTGAGCTATTGTTCACTTCGGGGAATCTCTTAGTTTTAAGGGATGTGTATTTTGCACCCGAAATTTGTAGAAATCTTGTCTCGGGTCCTATTTTGAATCGATTGGGCTACAAATTAGTATTTGAAGCCGATAGGTGTATTATCTCTAAAAATAACTTGTTTGTAGGACGTGCTTTTCTATGTAATAGTTTATTTAAGTTGTCTTTGGATTTAAATAAGAACTCTATATGTAATGTTTTAAGCATGAATGATAAGGATGATTTGCATTACTTGTGGCATGTTAGATTAGGACATGTGAATTTTGACAAAGTTTCTTTTATGTCAAAGCATGATTTAATTTCTATGTGTGTTAAATTGTCTAAAAATTGCAAAATGTGCATGTTAAATAAGATCACAAGAACACCTTTTAAAAGTGTTGAACGAAAATCCGAAATTTTGGAATTAATCCATAGTGATCTTTGTGACTTTCATAGTACACCATCATTGGGAAATAAAAAGTATGTCATAACTTTTATTGATGATTTTTCCAAGTTTTGTTATGTATATCTTTTACATACAAAAGATGAGGCTCTTGATCACTTTAAGGTTTACAAAAATGAGGTAGAAATACAAATTGGTAGTAAACTTAAAAGATTAAGAACCAATAAAGGAGGTGAATATTATGATCCAAACTATTTTAATTCAATGGGCATTATACATGAAACAACCGCCGGATACGCACCACAATCAAATGGTGTGGCGGAGAGGAAAAACCGTACTCTACAAGAGATGGTTAATTCCATGTTATCCTACTCGGGCTTGAGTGATGGCTTTTGGGGTGAAGCAATGTTGACGGCTTGTCACATTCTTAACCGAGTTCCAATGAGAACAAATAAGGAGACTCCTTATGAACTTTGGTACAAAAAGAAACCAAACTTAAGCTATCTTAAGGTTTGGTGTTGTAGGGCTATTGTAAGATAGCCCGGTAACAAAAGAAAGAAGCTCGGTGAGCGCGGAATTGAATGCATTTTTTTAGGTTATGCTATTCATAGCAAAACTTATAGGTTCTATGTTATAGAACAAAATGACTATATGTCGATTCATTCGATCTTAGAGTCAAGAGATGCAATTTTTGATGAAAATAGATTTTCATCATTGAGTAGACAAAGAAATCTACAATTTTGTACCAATGAGAATGTTGATGATAATCAACAAGGTTCACCTCTAGGTGTTGATGCAAATCAGCAACTAGATGAACAAGAATCAGTTGATCCTATTCCCAAAAGGAGTAAGAGACAACGGAAAGCTAAAAGCTTTGGACTGGACTTCCAAGTATACTTGGTTGAAGGTAATAGAAGTGAAGTATCTTCTAGTGTTCCATATTTATATAATGTGGAAGGTGACCCATTGACTTATAGCGATGCTATGGCATCACATGATAGCGCTTTTTGGAAAGAGGCTATTGATGATGAGATGCAATCCTTCTTGGGTAATAACACTTGGGTGTTAGTGGATCTTCCTCCTACATGTAAACCAATAGGTTGCAAGTGGATTTTTCGAAAGATAATGAAGATTGATGGTACTATTGACAAGTTCAAGGCCCGTTAGTGGCACAAGGCTTTAGACAAAAGCTTGGTATTGATCATTTCGATACATATGCACCGGTTGCAAGAATAACCACTATTCGGTTATTGGTAGCTTTAGCTACAGTTTATCATCTAGAAATACATCAAATGGATGTTAAAACCGCATTTCTATATAGGGAATTAAATGAGGAAGTTTATATGAAACAACCCAAAGGGTTTGTTTTGAAAGGACAAGAGAAAAAGGTGTGTAAACTTGTTAAGTCCTTATATGGACTTAAACAAGCACCTAAGCGATGGCAACAAAAATTTGATGAAAATATTTTGTCCTTTGGATTCAAATTGAATCAAGCCAATGAGTGCGTTTATAGCAAGTTTGAAGGGTCTGGCCAGACTACTGTTTTGAAAATGTTTTTCTTTATCAAATTGTTTTGAATCGATGAATATCGATGATGAATTGATTATGAATGATTATGTTGATTATGTTATGGTCAATGGATCGGGCTTGCGAGCTGGTCATTGACGGAGTTGAGGGACCTTGTCCTCTACTCCCTATTTTTGAGGTGAATTGTCATTCAAATATTGACTAGCCTCACCTGAGAGCGACATAGTCATAGAGCTATGGGGCACCTCTCAAACTAGACTCCCTGTGTGCACATAGATCTAGGGAACTGATGTTGCTTTTAAAACCTATGCTTTGATTAACTGTGTTTTGTGTTTTGGATTGTTACTTCTCATTCAGTTTAATCTGTCTCTCTGTTGTTTCCACCTTTTAGATTGCCTACAGATCGGTACCAGTCGAAAACGATAGGATAACAGGGGAGATTAGAGTGTACTTGGAAGATGTTTAGGAATTGTGTATATGTTGAAGTTGTAGTGTCTGTATTGAGCTTTAGTAAGTGTGTAGTTGATTTGATTATATTGACTTTTTTGGACTTTTATGGTTAGTTGTATAATTATTTTGGACGCTCGATTGGATGTTGAGTTTTAAATAAGTTGATATAGTTATGTTTTAGATCTTGTGACCCCTTTCACGAGTTATGATTTGAGGATTGAGTTCTTTGGGTTAGTAGACCCCGTGATGACCCTGTTTACTGAATCACCGGTAAGTCGGGTTGTTACAGTTGGTATCAGAGCCGACTCACGACCGTGACTAATCCTTAGGGTTAGTTCATCTAGTAGGCATACAATCTTGGGAATTAGGAAAAGTGTGATAAAAGGACTGACATGTTAAGATAAGAGATAGGAACAAAAGTAACTATGATTGTGGTTTTAACATAGGTGTTCGAGTTTGTAGGTTCTCTCAGTAATGTAGGATGTGAGGTATGAAGATTACGGGATAAAACGGGGAACACTTTAACGATGGATCGTGACGGTACGAAGACCCAGTTCGTCAATGCGCTTTTTGAATTGTTGATATATCATGTATGTGTGTTATTATAGTTGTTTGCTAGCTATCGTGTAACTAAGATTTCTACGTTTTAAAGTTTGGATCATACTACCCTATTAGTTGCTAGTGTTTTTCTAATAGTCTTGAAGTTGAACGATGATAGGGCTTATAGGAAGACATAAGAAGTAAAGTTAAATGGTTGTGAAGTATCAAGTGTTGTGTTATAAGTGAGTTGAACTTTGAGAATGATTATGACATAGTAGAAGAGTTAGTAAAGACAAAGTATATCGAGTTATTTGCGTGCTAGTCAAGCCTAAGTAAGGATGAAAGATGAACATTAAGGTTTATAGCTTGTGTTGCTAGAAGTAAACATATCTTGGTTGAGCTAAACGAATCGTAGTATTGAGGAATTACTTATAGGATACAAGTTAGACTAATATGTCGAGAGAAGTTTCATGAATCGATAGCGACTTATTGTTCTAACATGAGTGCACTATTTGGAGATCAAACAATTATAAATGAGAATATAACAAGTTAATTCGGATGTTAACATAAGTTAATGATTGAGTGTCATTGGTGAATTTAAGATTCGACATTGAAAATTGTAGTGTGATATCAGCAAAAGTTTTAGAGGATCTAGAGTGGTAGACTTAGAATATTTAAAGCAATGCTTTATATATTTCAATGATTATATTTCCTGTTTGTGATTTTCGGGTTATAAAAGTCGAGGCTATTAGACTAAGGAAGCCATTTAATTCTATAGTGAGTATCTTTTAATGGAATGTTGTGAGTATATTTTTAATCTTATCGATATTAAGGGTACTATAAGTGAAGAGTTGCGTTGAGTCAAAACAAAAAGTAACAAATTCATGATTTTGGGATTTAGATGTTTATCGTTTGATAAGGATAAGCTTTGGGATTATATGATGTTCTAATTTAGAGTAGTGTACATCGGTTGACTATGGTAGCATAACAGTTTTGTGTATTACGAGAAGTATTAAATAGTGTGTTTTGGTATTGCTATATATAAGGTTTGTTATGATTGGCTTATAGGGAGGTAAATAAAGTGTTATGAACCCACGAGGTCCTCCAGCGCGTCAAAGAGGTAATGTATCACGTCCTTTGAATGATGCATGACGTATTCCACATATCTCAGCTGAGACACTACATCACGACTCACACGTTCTTTCGCCGGAACAATTAATCCTTGATGTCACATTGCAGTACGAGGAGATAGCTATTCAGATCCTAGATAGGGAGATACTCGATACTCGTCGGTATAGAGTAACACTTGGTGAAGGTGCTATGGTCTACACACGTTACCGAAGAAGTCACATGGGAGGCGACGGATGCGATGAAATGCGACTATCCTTGGTTGTTTGCTCATGTAGTATTATGTTTATCGCTTTATATTTCATCTCCTTAGATTTGAGAAGTAAGTGTTGGCCCATTTGAGTTTTGATGATGACGTAACTTTTATAAACAAACAAACCATAGAGATTGTTTTGTAGGTCAAATATCCGATTTGTCAAAATCGTCGATGGCGCCTAAGAGACTTGCTTAAAGAACAATGCACGTGTTAAAGTCAAATGTCAAAGTCAAAGTTAAAGAAGTCAATTTTGAAGTCCAAATGGAAAGTCAAAAGAAGGATCGATTACTACTGTTCCAAGATTGACAAATTGAAAAGAAAGCTGACGGAGACAGTGCAGTGTTCCCAGCGAAGCAGTCTGAGAAGTCAGTCAACTAAAAGAACGTAGGAGAAATTAGTTTTTCTTTATTTAGTTGATTGTACGGTTAATACTAAATAATAGCATACGAGATTAATTGGCAAAATTAATTAAAATAAATCTTAAGGGCTAAAAATAGATCTCCTAGTTTATCTCCACTAAAATAGGGAATAAGTTGAATAAGTCTTCAACTTACTAAAATTAGCTTATTGATTACAAAAGGTAACCGTGAGACTTAGAGTAACCTCCAAGGCTATTATCCACATTCCCACATCTTATGATCATGGGATAATGGCTAGCTACACGGTTCTAACTCTTATAAAAGAGAGAATACAACCGGCTAATAGAAACCGTGTATTGTGCCCAACACCGAAAAATCTAGAGAGATCACCCAAGAGAGAAAAATATTCATTCTTACAATTTGCCAATTAATTCTTGATATTTTTCTTATGCTATAATTTAGTCTTTATCCAATTTTAGAGAATTATTTTTGTAAGGGTTTTATGAGTGTGTAATTTAGACTTGGGGAAGTCTAAGGGGAACAGTGAGAAGTTTTTGTAAGAGAGAAAAAGAAACGAGAAGGAGAAACGAGAAAGAGAAGAGGAGAATTAGGCCTAGAAGAGAAGAGAAGAAATAGTTTTATGTAATTGAGTTATAATTGCTTAAAACTTAATAAGAGAAGTTAAAATCCGAAGTGGTCGTGGCTTTCTTTCTATTAAGGCCTAGAAAGTTTCCACGTTAAATTCTTGTGTTCTTTTCATGTTTCTTTAAATCGCTTTGAGTATTTTATTAGATTGAAATTCCGTAAAAACAGGGCATAAATACTCTTTAAGGCAACACAATAATTCACCCCCCCTCTTGTTGCGTTCATATTCTCTAAATGTTTCTACAGTAAGTTTGATGATGAACTTTACTCTAAGTAAGGTAGGAATGTAAGATTTCGAGGGAATGCTAGGACTTAGGCAAGTCTTGGTAGAAGTCTTAATGTTCGTTAGTTAACACATTTTTATCAGTTTGTGCATAATAGGATTGTATACTTGAGAAGTTATTTAGTCATGATTTTGGCATTAAGTAAACTTCGAGGACGAAGTTCAATTCAAGTTGGGTAGATTGTAATAATTGAGAAATTATTTTTTTTTATAATTGGGAATTTTATTTAAATATTAAGAATGAGAGTTATTTCGGGTCAAATATAATTAACATTGAGAAAGTAGTATCGAATTAAAAACACGAGAAAACAGATTGGACTCAAGTAAGGATGAATTGATACTTAAATTCATCTCTTACATCTCATTTTATTATTTTATCTTATTTCCCTTAATTCATTTTCATTTCTTTTAATTAAATTTTTTCTAGCTTTCATTATTAAGCCTATTTCTAATATTAGAAACCAAAAAGAAATCAAAAAGTGCTTTTCCCATTTGCTATTCATCATCTTCTTCATTGCTCCCCATTTCTCAAATCTCATTCCTTTCATGATTAAGCAAGAAATAAAGCAAGAACTGTTGAAATGCCCATTTGTTACCCACATGTGAGTTGTCCCACATCGGAGAAAGAGAAGAGTATGCATCACTTTATATACTCAAGGAGTAACTACTACTATTACCAATTGGTTTTAGTAGTGAACCTTCTTTGGGTTTATGAGTGGGCTACTTCTTCTCCTCCTTGTTTGGGTTGCCCACGCCCATTTCCTAAATTCTATCATGGTATCATAGCCCGGTTTGTTTTTGGGCCTTTGTACTGGGCATTTAATCTTACCATTGGTTAAGGGGCCTTTAATTGGATGTTCATTCCATAGGTTTGTAACCCTTCTGGTGGGCTAAAATTCTAAGGACACTCACATGTGAGGGGGAGTGTTGAAATGCCCATTTGTTACCCACATGTGAGTTGTCCCACATCGGAGAAAGATAAGAGTATGCATCACTTTATATACTCAAGGAGTAACTACTACTATTACCAATTGGTTTTAGTAGTGAACCTTCTTTGGGTTTATGAGTGGACTACTTCTTCTCCTCCTTGTTTGGGTTGCCCAGGCCCATTTCCTAAATTCTATCAAGAACTTGAAATCTCCCCCATCCCTTCCTAAACTCTTCTCATTTGGCCATGGAAACTAACGGGTAACCTCACATTTGGCACTAAGATTCAAACCTAACAACAACACAACCCTCCTTCTCTGAATTCGAGACTCAGATTCAAATGATAGGGTTCTTAATGTTTGAAATCCATGCAACAACCTCTTCCCCAGTAATCGGCCCCTTCTTCTACCAATTCGAATGCAAACTAGTTACTCTAAGTTCTTGGCCATTTCGAAAGAGACTCAAGACTGTGAGCTTGGTCTAGTTCCAAAAACACATTGTACATTATACCATTGTGCGAATGTTCTCGAATTCTCGGTATATTCAATCACCTTAATAGCTAAATTATTTTATTTGTTCCTTGTCTTCATTTTCTATCAAAAACAGTGGTTGAATTCTTGAAATGTTCTGCACCTTCATTCCACTGTTGGTTTGAAACTTAATCAAGCATAACAATTTTGGTTCATGATGCTTGCAAATAAAAAGAAAAAAAATTTAATTGATTTCCTTCAATTCTTGGAATCAAGGGTAGAAGGTATTAAGCTTTTCTTTCCCTTTTAAATTCTAAATAATCTTTTACTTTTACATGAGCCATTCTTAGAATCAATTGTTGGTTACTTATATCTTTGATACTCCCTCCGAATCATTTTAGTTGTCCCATTTCCTTATTTGGCAAAATCATACCAATTGTCCCATTTCCTTTTTTGGCTATCCTTTTTTTACCTAAATACCCCCACTTTTTCAATTCCCAATACTTAACTACCACCTTTACAATTAATTTAATCACTTAAAATACCCAACTACCACCTTTTTAATGGACCCCACTCAACCCTTAAAATCCGTGAAATCCCAAATGGGACAACTAAAATGATTCGGAGGGAGTATTAGATTAATAAAATATCAAGATTAGGGATTTTATTTAGGAAAATGCTTGTTTGATAAGTGTTGTAATATTTGATATTCTTGGATGGTTTACAAGATTTTATTGGGTATTTTGACATTCTTGGATGAATTGATAAATTCTTTTGAGTATTAATGATTCAAGGATAGCAATCTTGTGGTTAACTATATATAATTTGGAGAATAATAATTGATGGATATAAATTTTAAAGATGCGATAAATGATATTGGTTATAGGCTTTGTTGAGGAAACATTTGTAAATGATGGAATATTGGATAAATGGTGTTCTTAAATGAATTGTGTGACTCTTAGTTATATCGGTTATGGGCCGAAATGTCTACTTGGTATTAATTTGACATAAAGTGGAGGATTTAGATGTTGATAAATTATTGAAGAGTGTGAATCTTAGAATGTAAACAAGTGTAGTCTGCGGTTATAAATATCTTGATGACATATATGAGGTTGAGTTAGAACATGCACAATTGTTGAATGATTAGATATGTTAGGATAAAACCTTGTTTGACCATTAGACATAGGACGAGACGTAATTTGTTGTTAGTATAGTAGTATCAAACGCTCTTTGGTGAATCTTGGCTATCTGAAGCGTCGGATTGGTGAGTAGTTGTAGTCCCTTAAAGGTTCTGGCCAGACTACTGTTTTGAAAATGTTTCTCTTGATCAAATTGTTTTGAATTGATGAATATCGATGATGAATTGATTATGAATGATTATGTTAATTATGTTATGGTCAATGGATCGTGCTTGCGAGCTGGTCATTGATGGAGTTGAGGGACCTTGTCCCCTACTCCCTGTGTTTGAGGTGAATTGTCATTCAAATATTGACTAGCCTCACCCGAGAGCGACATAGTCATTGAGCTATGGGGCACCTCTCAAACTAGACTCCCTGTGCACACATAGATCTAGGGAACTGACTGTGTTTTGTGTTTTGGATTGTTACTTCTCATTCAGTTTAATCTGACTCTCTGTTGTTTCCACCTTTTAGATTGCCTACAGATCGGTACCAGTTGGCAACAAAGGGATAACAGAGGACATTAGAGTGTACTTGGAAGATGTTTAGGAATTGTGTTTATGTTGAAATTGTAGTGTCTATATTGAGCTTTAGTAAGTGTGTAGTTGATTCGATTATATTGACTATTTTGGACTTTTATGGTTAGTTGAATAATTATTTTGGGATTCGATTATATTGAGTTCTTTGGGTTAGTAGACCCCGTGATGACCCTGTTTACTAAATCACCGGTAGTCGGGTTGTTGGAATATATATATATATATATATATATATATATATATATATATATATATATATATATATATATATATACACACACTCACACACACACACACACACACACACACATATATATATATATATATATATATATATATACATACACACACACACACACATCACTGCTATAGCCTCCATATATATATATATATATATATATATATACATGCTAATATATATATATATATATATATATATAACATAATATATATAACATATATATATATATTATCATATATATACTATATATACATATATATATATACATATATAATATATATATATATATATACATATATATATATATATATATATATATATATATATATATATATATGTGTGTGTGTGTGTGTGTGTTATATATATATATATATATATATATATATATATATATATATATATATATATATATGTTGGCCCATTTGAGTTTTGATGATGACTTAACTTTTATGAACAAACAAATTATTTTTGAGATTGTTTTTATAGGTCTTATATCCGATTGTCAAAAATCGTCGATGGCACCTTAGAAGGTTGTGGAAGAACATTACAAGTCTACGTCAAATACTTAAGTCACATGGACCAGTTCCAGATTGGTCAAAATCGAAGACTGTCCAGACGGAGACAACACGGTGTTCCCAACGCAACCAGTTAAAGAAAAAGTCAATGAGAAATAAGGGAAATAAATTTTAATTTTAATTTTTCTTTTTATTAAGTTGTACGGGTGAAAAACTGATTTGCATAAGGTTTTAATTGGCAATTAATAACTACCCACTTAAGAAAGCTTAAAATTTTAGATCCTATTTAATCTCCACAAAAATAGGACTTTCTATTTTTAACCTAAAGCTTAACCGAATACTTGGAGTAACCCCCAAGTTTTCATACCCACAAATCCACGTTTTGGAACATGGGATTATGGCTAAATCTAATTCTCATGGGTATATAAATAGAGGTTTCATAACCGGCACAATTTGGAGAGAAATACACAAATATTGTCGAGTGCCCCCCATCAAGAAATTACGTGAGATCTAAATCAAGAAGAGGAAAATTTTAATTGTTCTTAATTGCCAATTAATTCATTTAATTTTTCCTTGTGCTTTTCTTAGTTTTTCATCAAATTTGAGAATTCTTACTTGTAAGGGTTTTATGAGTGTGTAAACTTAGACTTTGGGAAGTCTAAGGGGGAATTTAGAGAATTTTATGTAAAGAGAGAAAAGAAACGAGAAGGAGAACCAAGAAGAGAATTAGAGAATTAGGCCTAGAGAAGAGAAGGAGAAAATTTTATGTAATAGAGGTGTAAATTACATAAAGTTTAATAAAAGAAGTTGAAATCCCAAGAGGTTGTGGCTTTCTTTCTTTTAAGGCCAAGAAAGTTTCCATGTTAAATCTTTGAGTTCTTTAAAGTTTCTTTTTATTGCTTTGAGTATTTTTCATTGTAAAATTCCTAAGGGCGACACAATAATTCACCCCCCCTCTTGTTGCGTTCATAGTCTCTAATCGTTTCTACAATTGGTATCAGAGCCCTGTTCCTCATTTAATCAGGAAACCCTGAGAGCCGTATCTTGGTATATTAGAGATGTTGTAAATGAATGAACGCATGGAAGAAGGGTACTCTACTCAGAGACCACCAATGTTTGATGGGAAATTTTATACATACTGGAAGAATAGGATGGAAATCTTCATCAAAGCCGAAAACTATCAAGTTTGGAGAGTCATCGAAGTTGGAGATTTTGAGGTAACAACTACCAACACCAATAACGAGACTGTTCCCAAACCGATAACTGAATACGAGAAGGAAGATTTCCAGAAAATGGAGATGAACGCTCTTGCAATCAAATTACTTCACTGTGGGCTTGGTCCTAATGAACACAACCGCATTATGGGTTGCAAAACAGCAAAACAAATTTGGGATCTGCTGGAAGTTACCCACGAAGGAACAAGTGAAGTAAAGCGTTCCAAGATTGACTTGCTCATGTCAAAATACGAAAGATTTGTTATGGAACCTAGAGAAAGCATTCAAGAAATGTTTACTAGATTCACTAACATCACAAATGAGCTTGTCTCCCTTGGAAGGCTAATTCCCTTCGATGAACAGGTACCAAAAATCCTAAGGAGCCTACCTCAAGATGATCGCTGGAGAGCTAAGGTCACTGCCATTCAAGAATCAAAAGATTTCACCAAATTTAACCTGGAAGAGTTAGCTGGTTCCCTGATGACTCATGAATTGCATCTGGGAACAGCGGACAGTTCCAGGAACAAAGGTCTGGCTCTAACAGCAAATGATCAAGAAGAATCAGAAAATGACGAGGAAGAGGCAGCAATGTTGGTACGGAAATTCAAGAAGTTCTTCAGGAACAACAGATACAATAATCAAAGAAACAACAAAGAAAGAGGAACTTCAAACTCCAAAACCAACTTTGAATGCCACAAATGTGGAAGTACCGATCACTTCATCAAAGAATGCCCTCAATGGAAGAACGAGAAGGGTAAAGGGAAAGTAAGGGAAACAGGAAGACAACCAGTAAAAGGAAACTTCAACAAAGCTGATTTTCGCAAAGCCATGATAGCTGCATGGGGAGAATCCGAAAGCGAGGCCGAAACCGAAGCTCCCGATGAAGAAGAAACTGCCAATCTCTGTCTCATGGCTACACATGATGAGAAGTCCAAAGGAAAAGAGGTATTGTCTTCTAATTCATTTCCTGATTACCTATTCAAATTGGATAAACATAAATTGATTAAAATGATCTTAGAGACACAAGATAATCTCGAAAAAAGAACTAGAATCCGCCAAAAATGAAAACGTGTTGTTAAAGACCAAATATCCTACCTAAATTCTTTTAGGTCCGATGTGCAAACTCGATTCTTTGATTTACTTGATAAAAACGTGTTGTTAAAGGAAGCTATAGAAAAGATTAAACAAGAAAACATCATGTTAAATATTGAATTAAATCAATATAAGTTGCTAGGAATAGAATTAAAGATCGAGTCCATTCAAGAGATTAAAAATGACTTTAATAAAATGAAATTAGACCTAGAATCCGCCAAAAATGAAAATGAACAATTTAGGCTTGAATTAAATTCAAGAGAAAAAGGGAAAATCAAAGAGATTCCCAAATGGATTCTTAACGCTAAAACCAAAGGAACTGAAGGTTTAGGATACAAGAAATATGATAAAAAGAAAAAGGTCTATGTCGATCTCCCAAGTAGTAAGATCTGTTCCTTTTGTGGCAAGACGGGGCACCT